>CM033794.1:8606491-8656491 GCA_019656835.1 Rhododendron ovatum | reverse complement strand
TAGGTTTTATCCATGAATTTACTTGAGTGTGATTTTTCATTTGTATTCTTACATAATTCTATGATGGAAATACCAGTTTAAAGTAACTTGGGAAAAAAAAATTGGGCATATAACATATTTGGGTGATATAGAATAGAAGTTGTTTTTTACAGTCATTTACCTCACGCTCGGGTCCTAACATTAGGATTCAAAAATAGCCATTATATTGAGGTTCCATGATGGCCTTGCAAAGTTGTTTTAGTCTTGGTTAAGCTACTAGCATGATGACGCATCGAAGAAGCTTGAATTAGGTGGGTTGTAAGCTTGACTAACTGTTGTATTTGATGGACTTGTAAAGGAGGTGAACATCTGTATGTGCTCATCTGGCCGGATGAAATATATGGGATAATGCCTGCTAAATGGATACCCTGACACATTTTGTGATGGTCGACCATTGTATAGAGTTCCTTTTGGTAGATAAATAAAGCTTTGGTTGCTGATCATGCACTGAAGCTTGGTTTTGACATACTCCAATTTGATGTCTATCAGATTAATATTTATATATGTGTATATATGAGTTCATTTCATCTCATCTGATCATAAGTAGTCTTGTATTTACCCATATGCATGGCCGCAATCCTGAAACTGTCTTGGAGGAAGAAATTATTAACCATAGGAGCACCCACATATTTTTTATCCTAGTAAACTGCATTTCTGTTTGGTTCACATAGTTCTTCTTTCCTTTTTTATCAATCATTTTGGTATTTGATTTCAAAATTAGGAGCTGGGTTTGATGATGAGAAGTCACTACTCATGTCACAAATGAGCCTCGAGAAAAGATTTGGTCAATCTGCTGTTTTTGTTGCATCCACTCTTATGGAGAATGGAGGTGTTCCTCAGTCTGCTACACCAGAGACTCTCCTTAAAGAAGCTATTCATGTTATCAGTTGTGGGTACGAGGATAAATCGGACTGGGGACTTGAGGTACGTAGGTTTTGTATGTTTAATGGCTTTTCTCCCTTGTAGATTTGTTTCTTAATGTACACCTCCACCAGAACACCACTGCATGAAGGGAGATACTTCTCTTCCCAATCTTTTTCTTTTGGTAAAAGATTGCTTCTTGAGTTAAGTTATACAGTATATCACTTGTACTCATGCTTTTAACGGGCATTGTCAAAAGGTACAGGATGAATTTACCAGCCCACTTTTTGCATTTGAATGAGTGAGAATAGCCTCTAGTCCTTTTAGCTAGCCTTATCGACACGTAAAGGATATATGCATGCAAGATGCCAAGAACTAAAACAATTTGAGTTGCTCTTCTGCAGTTTTTGCCTCTTGCTGGCCGGAAATTTTACTGCGAAGTAGAATATCCTTTTCAACTCTTTTACCTACTATACCAGACTGGAGAACAGGCCATTTCTTGGTGATTAGTTTGCCTGGGTTGATTGTATTGGGGTTTTTTTTGTAAATGGTTCAGACACCTCTTTTTTTCCCTAGAACATGATTAGGATTTAGTGTGTGTGTGTGTGTGTGTGTATATATATATATTTTTTTTCAGTATATAGGTTTTCCGTATACTTGATTCAGGTGTGGGCAAGTCCTTAGCGATGTTCACATCTCAAAATTGAAATGAGATTTACCTCCTAGCATTTTGAAAAGAGCATCTGAAAAAGGTCTATTCTCCTTTATAATCAAGTCTACTCTAGTAGTTTCATCATGTCTTATCTCGAATACAGCTCCACCTACCCACACCTGCTCATTCACAAATGCTGGGCCTGTGCCGGGGGATCCTTGGGGTTGCCTGCATAGATTGCGCTAGTCTTGATGGCAGGACTATGCTCCTTTTCATGTTTGTTTTTAGTTGAAAGAGGGAGGTCTTCTTCTATCCACTCTTTGTACAGCTTTAGGGTTTTGTGCTTTTGAGCTGCACTTTTTGTCACTCCAAGGCGCTCTTGTTTCTTAATGAATTTTGTTTTATCACCCTTTCTGTCAGACTGCTTTTAAGGACTAAACAAAGTTTGCTCCATTATTAACCATTTTATGGTGATGGCTTCACTTGTCTTTTTGGTTTATCATAACAGTTCCAATATTTGTTTTCGGATCTGCAGATTGGGTGGATTTATGGGTCTGTAACAGAAGATATTCTTACTGGATTCAAGATGCATGCACGTGGTTGGCGGTCTATTTACTGCATGCCAAAGAGGCCAGCCTTTAAAGGGTCTGCTCCTATTAATCTTTCAGATCGTCTGAACCAAGTTCTGCGGTGGGCTTTGGGGTCTGTGGAAATTCTTTTCAGTCGGCATTGCCCTTTATGGTATGGTTATAATGGAAGACTGAAGTGGCTTGAGAGATTTGCATACATCAACACTACGATTTATCCCATCACTTCCATCCCTCTGCTTGTTTACTGTACTTTGCCTGCAGTTTGTTTGCTTACTGGACAGTTCATTATACCACAGGTCCGTTATTTCAACACAGTCTCCATTGTAATCTTTTTCGGTTTATTCCTTAAAAGGGAAATACTTTATTAAATTCTAGATTTTTGCATAATATCTTCAATTCATGGGCAATTATTGAAGATCAAAGAAGAATTGAAATGAGTTATGTGATTGTTATGGGGGCGATGGTCTGTGGCAGTCAATCTATCTGTAGTTGCATTTTTCTAGTGTTCAGCATGGTCAACGATGGGAAGGGGTGCTTCTAAATTCATCTTTAATGATACACTTTCCCAATGTGTCCGTGCCTTGGATTCCAGATAACTGGTTAAGCCACTTGTGGAAAGTGTGATGCTTCCGATAGGGTGTTTGGATGCTTTTATCTTCACTTCTCTTTCCCGACCTAATTTCTTTTTTCCCTTTTTGATGCTTTATACATGAGGAACATGTGTTTTTCTTACCAACGTGTTGACAGTGAAAACATTCCATACCAACTGCGTGAGATAAGCTACAACTTTTTTACTTTCTTTTTCAGAAATTGTCTATGCTTTGCACTCTATCCAAAATGGTTATCAGAATTTCTTATCTTCCACCATTTGAGATTGCCAATGTGTTGTTTTATATTAGAGAAGCTTTATGTCGGGTTCTAATTGTAGAAAAATGAGAATTCTCAAAGCTTGTTTTGTTCAGCTTTTAGTAGATATCTAGGGCCTGTTTGTTTCTCAGGGTTGAAGTTTCGGATTGGACTACAAATCCAGGAGAAGCTCATATCCATGTTTGGTCGGAACCTTTGCGATTAGCCTTAAATATCCATTGACATGATATCCTACAAACATGGGTTAAACAAAGCATTGGGGCTGTGGTATTATTTATCCCCTCAACTACTAACCTGTTCTGTCTTGGATCCTGCGTAAGGTCTACTTCTGGCTTAGGTTTATGTATCTTGCGAGATCATAAATCCCTTCACTATTCTAGTCAAACAAGTGGGCCCTAATCTGCTTTTGGTGATACGTTTTATTGGAATCTGACTTGTTTATTTAATACCACAACGCTGCATATTGAATCTCTTGCCTCATTATGGTGCAGATTAGTAACCTCGCCAGTCTCTGGTTCATTTCTCTCTTCCTTTCCATCTTTGCCACCGGTATACTGGAGATGAGGTGGAGTGGCGTAGGCATTGATGAATGGTGGAGAAACGAACAGTTTTGGGTCATCGGTGGTGTTTCGGCTCACCTTTTTGCCGTTTTCCAAGGCATTCTTAAAGTGCTCGCCGGGATCGATACCAACTTCACTGTCACCTCCAAGGCATCCGATGAAGAAGGTGATTTTACAGAGCTCTACATGTTCAAATGGACAACCCTCCTCATCCCACCCACAACTATCCTCTTAGTTAACTTGGTGGGTGTTGTTGCCGGTATTTCCTATGCCATAAACAGCGGTTACCAGTCATGGGGTCCGCTCTTCGGCAAGCTGTTCTTTGCTCTTTGGGTGATTGTGCATCTGTACCCGTTCCTTAAGGGTCTAATGGGGCGACAGAACCGGACACCCACAGTGGTCGTGGTTTGGGCGATTCTCCTCGCTTCCATTTTCTCTCTGTTGTGGGTTCGGATTGACCCGTTTACTACCCAGGTGACCGGCCCATCTACAGAGGCGTGTGGAATCAACTGTTAAAAGAGAGGATAACCAGAAATAACTGAGCTGGCGTTTGTCAGGTTTGTACTGTGCTATACTCGCCTTGAGGGCTTGAATTTGTTAATTTGTGCAGAATACCAGAATGGTTATAAGAAGTCATGTGGTTGTAAAAGGAGTGATCTATACATTCTGCTTTTGTCTGGATAAACTGAAGAGACTTGCAGAAGTTATTTACTATATTTTGTTTGTGTAATTTTCGTCCTGCTATCAGAAGCAACATTTTTTGGTTCTTTCCATTACGAATTGCGTGTTTTTATAGGGAGTATAATGTTTCGTTTTCGCCTTTCCTTGAATTCTATCGTAATTAGTGAACGTGCTGTTATTTTCAAGTAGTAATGGCAAGACCATGTACGACCTATTGGGCTTGTTTTGAGCTCGAAGTAGCCAGGGGAATGCTAGTTTCTATTTCATTGGTTTTTGGTTCAACTCACCCTTGGTGTGGAAACTTGGTTTTGTATCGAATCAAATGGTAACTGGGAAAGAGGCAGAGGCGGGGCGGAGATGGTCGGGGCCTGGCATATCAAGATCAGGGGCAGGGGTGCCTTAGGCTCCTTCTCTACCACACAATTACGCGCAGTCTGCACACTTGGTCTTGGATTCCACATTATTGTGTGGTGGTGAATGGACTTAGGGCATTACGTGTCAGTGTCTTAGAACGCTAGATAAATTTTCGGGACTACTCAAATTTCATGTACTTGTTATTAGACTTCATATGTATCTGACTATAATGATATATATACACACACACTTCTTAACGTAGTTTGGTCTTCAATTCCAATAGTTTTACCTTACAAAAAAATTCACTTTAAAAGTTACTACATAGAGTAGCATAGAAAATACAAAATCACTCCATGTAATTTTTGTTGAAATTCAAGTCGGTCCATATTTGAAAGGAGATCGTGGCTCCAAGCCGTGAAAAAGAATTTATTTTATTTCGGCAACAAAAATTACTTTTTACACAAAGGTGTAATTACGAATTTGCTCCCTTCGAAGTCCCAAATCGAAACGTTCTACCTTACCTAATCTTGTTTATGTTGATTCAAAGGAATAACCAAACCAAAATTTTTTAAATAAAAAACAAAATAATCTCAAATTTAGTCTGTTTTGAATTATTTTTGTCTTTAGTGTTTTTTTTTTAGTTAAAGATTTTGACAAAATAAAATAAAGGGTAAACAAATTTGGGAATCATAGAGTAAAAGGAACAAACCATATGCGTTGCTTCTTCTTTTTTAAAACAGAAAACATATATTTACACACAAAAACGCCAAACAAGACAAATGACTCAAACAGTTCGAACAAAGATAAGAAAAACAAGCAAAAATAACAAATAATAATCCACTAAAAATGACAATATCAGCAGCAGCGGTGGTGAGACCAAGCAGCACCGACTGCAGCGGGCGAAGGGACGATAAGCTCCGGCGCCAACCGAGTGATTCTTTCAACTTCCTCCGGCCACATCAACGAGCCCGAAACACTCATCCATCCAAATGACCAAACTACCCCCCACACACGGTTGGTGGGGCACACACCCATAGGAAAAATTAAAGGTCGTTTGGTCATACACATGTCATGTACTCTCCACTAAATAAAGAAAGAGTCGTACAATGGACCCGTCATGTGGATATAATAGGCGTAGTACAATAATACTGTAGTAGTAACGCGATCTTTGGGGAAACCACTCAACGGCCGAGATCAATCCATCTGGTCAGAACGCAACCATTGAAGTTCTTCGAAGTGGACAAGTGATTGATGAGTCTTTGACTTTATGCCATGCCAGCGTTGGCCTTAAAGCTTGTCCACGGTCCACCGCACCCCTCTGGTTCTGGTAATTTTTGGGTCCGAAAAATTGATCGGAATCGTTCACATTTTAAATCTCATCGAGAACATGATCCCCGAGGAAAACCATGTCGATCGTGCCTCATTTTAATATAATTTAGTAAAACGTTTATCTCATAGAGTGAAACTATGCCTCGTGGAAAACCATGTCGATCGTGGCTCATTTTAATAATTTAGTAAAGCGTTTATCTTATAGAGTGAAACTATGTGTCGACACCCTGGATTTGAACTCTTTTATTTCGGAAAAAATTACATATCTACCCAAGTAACCCAACTTCGATCAACGTGATTATTGATATGACCAATGCTATCAAAAAGAATTAAAAAGTGAACGGATCCGATTACAACGTGCGACTCAGAATGAAACTGCAAAATAGACTAGCCTGCGATTTTCAAAGGAAATATGTTGACACACTAGATCCGAACTCTTTTATGTCAGAAAAAAATACAAGTTGAAATGATATCTGCCCAAGTTCGATGAATATAATTATTGGTATGACCTATGCTGTTAACAATATTTAAAAACTGAACGGCTTCGATTACTACTTGATACTCAAAATGAACCCACAAAATAACCCAACCCGAGGTTTCGAGAGGATAGCTCTTCCCTCTATAGACGTGAGACTCGTCTATTTGTAGAAAAAATTATTATTTGCTCTTGAAGGCTGAGCACCAAGTACCTTCTCCACCTCCTATTTGTGGGTTCCTGTGGTATTGAATTGTTAGATCTAATTGAAATTATTACTTAATAGAAAATTACTTTAATCAAATACTACGAAATGCATTTATCTTAGAAAATTTATTCTTTGTTACGTAATAAGATAAAATCTATTTAGATCAAGGTAATTATGTTGTGATGTGTATTAATTGATATCAAAAGACATAAATGGTGGCAAGATCATTTTTCTAAAATCCAAAAATTACCTTACCGAAAAAATCAACTAAAAAACCCTTAGACTCCGTTCCTTTAGGATTTGGATTTCGGGTAATGAATGGATAGAAAAGGAGAGAAAAATACAAATAATAATTACAAAAAAATTATTAAAAACCGTTCACGGAAAAAAATCCAAAATCCAAAATCGAATGGGTCTCAGCGAAACTTAGCCTCAATATTTTGAATTTTTTTAAAGGAGCGATAAAAAAAACACTCGTCAACCCAGGCATGCCAAGTGTTGGGTAACCAGTAAGTGGACAAAAAGTAGGGCCCCACATTGGGATGGTTTCCTCTGTAGGAGCCTGCAGATAAGATAATAAACAACACCAGCCCGGCCAATTCATGTACTACGGAACATGTCATTATCGAATGAGATGCTCTCTATCTTCATCAAGGATAGTTCTGTAATGGCATACCAGTCACCTCCCCCAAGGGAAGATGTTTGTAATTCCCGTTGGTTTTGAGATTTTGAATTTAAATTTATAGATAATAAACGTAAAATAAAATAGATTAATGATTAAAAATAGAATTAATGATTGGAGAGGGATAGGGTTAATTATTAAAGAGGGATATAAGAAAAAATGAAAGTAATGATTGAAGATCAGAAATATGATAATGATTAGAATTCAAAATCTAAAACTCTTAAACGAACGATGTCGAAGGAGCATGTTCTAATCTATTTATTTGGGAAATGATTTTGTCACTCCTTTTTTTGTTAACGTCACTCCTCTACAAGTGCATCTTTGCACCAAAAATACACTTACAGAAAAGTGATGTTAAAAAAAAAAAAAGGCAAAATCAACAGCCTCTTCCTTTGGTTACAAATATGTTTTTGAATCTATCACCAAATCATTTTTCACTTATGTTGCATCACTAAGGCTGATAACTGATAAGCGAATCAAGATGCACAAGTTTGACCGATTTATCACATGTACAAGTCAAGTTTGAAATTTTTGGGGAATCAAGTGAGGCGTTCAAATCAAGCTTGAACTTCAACAAATTTTTTCTGCTAAGGTTTTTATTCTGAAAGTACTTATTTTTTGTTTTACGAAATAAGTTATTCTCTCATAATATATCACATTTAATTTAAAAAATAAGTACTTATTTCTCTTAGTGGAACATCTACTTCTCTTCTCGTCTTTAATATAATGATGTTAAACTATCAGAGATTAGCTCGTGATCCTTCCGATAAAAATTCATTCAAGAATCGGGAGAAGTTTGAATGTATCCTTGAAACTCATCGGGCCTGTTCGTTTTGGAATTATCGATTTGAATTTGTAAGTAATGAGTGTAGAGATAAATAGAGTAATGATTGAAAATAAGAATAATGATTGGAGAGACATAAAAAGAAAAATGAAAGTAATGATTGAAGATAGGGATAAAGAGTGGATAGAGAATTCAAAATCCACATCCCATAACCGTACAAGGTTGTCCAGTTTTCAAATTTTAAATTCAAACAATTGACAGTTTGGCTCGTTAAGGGCGGAGCTATGTTGGGGCTTGAGGTGCCAAGGTCCCCCTGACCCCAGCTCCCCGAGCGTCTTAGTTTTAAAATTTTTATTTTGTATATACTTGATTTTGAATATTATCGATAATTGTTCGTATATAGCTACTTATAATCTTAATAATTTTTGTTTGATTTGATAAAAAAACTGATTATTGTACTTTCTCAATTTCTTTCATAAATAAAAAAAAACATGTGATGGTTGAAAGTAGCCAAAAGAATCATTTCAATGTACAAATGTAATGAATTGAAAAATAAAAACCTTGTAATATAAATAAGTATAATTTTCGATAAAAAACATATGTCTATTAAGCCGGTTCCCTTGAGGTGAAAACCTTTGCTCTGCCCCTGAATCTAACCGTGTGAAAGGAATTGAAGAAGGTATTAGGAGTCCTTCGGCTAAAAAAGGCAAGTGACTTTTTTTTTTTTTTTTGTATTTGTTAGTTTGAATCATTTTTTTTTTGAGATTATTGCTTCGTCATGACGAGAGGAACCTAAAAAATTACAATCGAAACCTAATATTTTTTGAATAAAGACAAAAATAAGACAATTTTTTCATCTTTATTAAAAAAAATGGATTTCGATTGTAATCTTTTACTTTTTAGGTTTCTCTCGTCGCAATGAAGCAATAATCTCAAAAAAATTGATAAAAAACTAAATAATAAAAAAAAAACAAGCTGCTTGACTTTTTCAGGGAAAAGGACGCCATGCTCAAGAACTGTGAACCATATCTGTCAGACATGGGATAGTGTATCAAACCACTTATCAGGTAGCTGATTCAGAGGTGGTTGAGATAGGAGTTGTCTCAAACCACTTCCTTCAAGCATCATTTTTTTGCATAATAAAGCAAATGAGCAAATGAATTGCAACTAATAAATAGTTGCTTTCAAATCCACATCCCAATAGATGAAAATGGAAGTTTATGAAAGTGAGAAGGATTGGGGACCAGAAGCTGAAAATTCAAAAACTTCTTCATCTTTCGGGAAAGGGAAAAAAAAGAAGCATAAACTTTCCGAAGATTTCGATTCCAATTCCTTTTCATGTAATTTTACGCAAATTACAACTTCGTAAAGTAATCTTATATATAGAAAATATATACAATCCTTTTGCGTCTTCTGATCAATTGTGATCCATTTTATTTCAAAAACCGAACATTCACCACGTTTTTTTTGAATAAAGACGAAAAAATTGGCTTATTTTTGTCTTTATTCAAAAAATTATGTTTCGATCGTAATTTTTTATTATTTAGATTCCTCTTGTCATCAAGATGCAATAATCCCCAAAAATTTAACAAATACGAATTTTTTTTGAATAAGGATAAAAAAATAAGTCGGTTAGCTTATTTAGCCAAATCGGTAAACAGTTCCTTTCAAATCCATTCCCCAATAGATGAAAATGGAAGTTTATGAAAGTGAGGATTGGGGACCAGAAACTGAAAATTCATTCGAGGAGTGCTAGGGACACATCGGTGTGGCTGAGTTTAGCCACACCCCTCTCACATGCAGGTGGGATCCACTTCAGTGGGTTCCACCTGCATGTGAGAGGGGTGTGGCTGAATTCAGCCACACCGATGTGCTTCTAGCATTTCCGAATTCAAGAACTTCTTCATCTTTCAGGAAAGGAAAAAAAGAAGAAGCGTAAACTTTCCGAAGATTTCGATTCCAATTCCTTTTCATGTTATTTTACGCAAAATACAACTTCATAAAGAAATCTTATATATAGAAAAAATGTACGGTCTCTTTGCGTCTTGTGAATTGTGATCCATTTTATTTCAAAACCGAACAACAACCACGTTTTCTTTTTTTAAAATAAGTTAAAATAAGTACCATGTTTGGTTTATCGTTTTAGGTAGTTATATACAGCCACGTCATTATAGAGCACTATTTTCTATTTAAAAATTATGTTTACAATTCATTTCCTTCCTTCCCCAAAATTGTTGAATACTACAGCATATATAGAGAGAGAGAAATAGATGACACTAGATCTATGATTGAATATTAATTGATGCCGGCCACCAACCCATGGGGTTCTATCTTGAAAATCCAAATTCCAAAATTTTTTTGGGGGTGAGAACAAAATAAGTACTCCTACATTACAATTTCAATTGTCTAAAAACAAACCCATTTAGATTGTCCTCACCTCATTACGGTCTTGTCTATACGAGATTTTATCTTGGATTAATTTTCTATAAATTTAATCGAGATGTGCGTAAGTTAATCTAGACACCTAGCGCCCATAGGGAAGATAAAATTATTGTTGGGTGATGGAAAAGAGGATATCCGCAATCAATCTATCAAAATGCTTCAATCAAATCACCTCTTGCGCTAATATAAGGAGTATAGTAGTACTACATCAGAGCATCTCCGATGAGAGGAGTTCAATTCCCGTGTAGCTCCAATGGCTAGAAAATGCAGGAAAAGTCTCCAATACTTCAAATTTGACTAACTCTGCCAAATATTTTAAATTGCTCTCATGACCTTTTTTTCAGACGATGAGAGCCTCGTTTAACTCTACACATTTGTTACTACGGTTGGAGAGGGAGAATTTAGCGAGTTTTAAGTTTGGAGACATTAAATACACACTAATAAGCTTTAAAATTTTTTTTGACACGTCCGCATTTGAAAGACAAAAAATCAGTGATGCTCTCAATATCTTGTTGAAGATTTTGATCGAGAGTGGAGTTTTGAAATAGATATTTTTTTGAGTCCAAACTACTGCTACCAAATTCTACATACTGTATTATAAAATATTATTCTAACCTTCGCTCAGAAGGTGTAAGATCATAGATAAAAAGTGCATCGATATTCAAGAAAAGGTGCATTGATATTTGTAAAAATATATTAAAATATTCGTGAGATATGCATTGATATTTAAATTTATTTGAAATTATTGACATATTATTTTCCGTCTAATAGGCAAAAGTTAGCAAGACCGTATTATAAAATGGACCACAACTGAAACTTTTCCCTCCCTAATTTTATAGTATTGTTGAGTGGGTGTACGTACGTCTTTTATGAATGCATGCCGCGTCAATAAATTAAGAGAATATCTACTATAAGTTAGGATTATTTTTTCTAATGCCATTAGAAAATAATTCTCATAAATTTTTCTTGGGGAGATATTATATTAAGCTCTCGATGACTAAAAAATAAAATAAAATCACGAAAGATCAGACAGTGAAAACAGGAAAGCGTTTGGCAATTGTAGTCAAATTTGAAGCAAATTGATCCCTACCAATATTTTCTCACGAACTAGGAATAGTGCTGTGTGGGTGATGCATAATATCGTGCCGTGTATCATCCGAGCTGTCCGTTCGACAATCTAACAGTCCAACGTCTCCATTGCGTAGCATTTGAACCATTTATTGCTAAGATGATATTTGGATTGTTGTATTGCCGAACGAATGACTCGAATAGTACATCACTCGCACAATACCATCCCCTAGTATTTCTCACAATATGTTTCCTTAAAAACACACTCCAAACAAAGTTAGACCCTATTCAGCTAAGAATTTTTTAAAAATATGTATTTATTTATAATTTTTAAACTTTAAAAATTAAGTATTTATGATTTTTTTTTACTTTTACTTAAATATTTTGATAAATAACCATTTTTAGCGAAAAAATGTCATTTTGAAGCTAAAAAGTGGTTATTTCTCAGAATAATTGGATAAAAGTAAATTTTATTTTTAATTTTCTAATTCTTTTCGTCGCGACGAATCAATAACCTACAATAGTTTGGCGCATAATTAACAAATACAAAAAAATTTAAATAAGTACAAAATTCTTAGATTTAAGTTAAGTTCATAAGAACGTAACCTTAGGAGTTTTTAAAAAATAAATATTTACTTGTAATTTTTAAACATAAAAATAATATATTTATGAATTTTTTTAATTTTTATTGTATCGTTCAAAAGATCTCATCAATAACTATCAAACAAGATCATACTGTGCAAAAAATTATTTTTGTAAGTCTATTATTTTTAAATTTAAAAATTATAAATAAATATTTAAATTTTAAGAACCTTTAGCGGAACAAGGCCTGACACTATACATAACAAAAATATTCAAAATTTACCAAAATATACTCCAATTTATTAAAAAATCAAAGCAAAAAAATCATTTTACTGCTCCCTCAATTTAAGGCTCCAAAAATTAACCAAAGTTGACCGGAGAACCCTCCAGTACTCTCTCTCTTCCATTGGCGGATTCGAGCCCCCCAATTCCAATCCACTTGAATCCGTCACTTTGGGCACAAGGCAACCTGCTCACCTATCCAACCGGTCACAACCTTTCTGGACTTTTACCTACCCTACCGATAAAACCCCCTTTCTTCTCACCGGCCTAACCTGTCCCCTACCCAATTTCAAAAATCTCTCCCCCCCTTCCCCATTTGACTCTCATTTCAACTTCATTTCGCGTGCATTTCAATACCATCTCAATTTCATTTCACTCCCCCACTTCTCCCCTCCCCCCACCCTCATTTCATTTGCATTTCAATTTCAATTCCGAGACGTTACTTTCTCTCTCTCTCTCTCTCTCCCTGCATCTCTTTCTCTCTCTATATTTCGTTGTCTCCCCCCCTCTCTCTCTCTCTCCTCGTTCGTATCGAATAGCGATCGTTTTCGAGTAAAACTTGGACGATTATGGATATGGTGGAAGAAGCCATTTGGCTCCGATTCTCTACGCGATCTCCTCGGCTCTCTCTCTCCAGAGTTTCTTGAATTTTTTTTCCCCACCTTCCTTCTCTTTCTACAGATCTGTGAGAACTGAAGAGTGAAGACACACTCTCTCTCTAGAGCTGACTTTGCTCCCGGAGCTTTTGGTCGTAGGTGAGTTGTTCATCCCCACAACGCATGTATGTTAGAGCGGTATCGTTTTTTTCTTTTTGTGACTTGAGCTCGGCTTTCGTATGAGGTTTTAAGGGTTGCTTCACTAGAATTTGTAGTGGCTGCTTAACTTTTATATACTATTTTCTGTTGCGTATTATTTCTGAAAAAAGTCGTTCTTTAAGATTGTATTTGTCGTTTTAATCTCGAAGGATTCGTAGATTTGATTTCTTTGTACGTGATTAGCTTTGCTCTGGCTTTAATTGGGGCCCTGCAAGTCCGTGGTGGGATTGGTCCCCCAGGCTTAGTTGAGGTGCGTGTAAGTTAGCCCAAACAAAAGAGTTATTAAAAGGGGCTAATTTTGAGTTGTGGATTTTGATGGTAGATGTTTAGAAACAGATCTTTTTTCTGCATATGGGTAGATGTGATTTGTTGGCGATCTTTGTGCTTCTGGTCCATTTATGGGAAAATATTGGGTTATGTGCCGGAAAAGCGAGGAAATATAGTAGTTTGAGTCTTGCTTATATAGGCGTTGATATGAGAAGGTAGAAGCGGTAAAAACATTGATGAAAGTATTTGGATTAAGCTCAGAGATGAAGATTTATTGTTCTGGATGCTGATAGGAGAATATAAAGGATCTAAAAACACTGGATTAACTTAAAGGAATTGTATTAAGCGCTTTTTTCGTTCTTTGGTTCTGAACCCACGATTAGAACAGAATAAGGTCAATGATAAGAAGAAAAGATGAAAAAGCGAGTATTTTTTTCCTTCTATCGGTTTTCTCAGTAGCCGATGGGTGGTTGAACATGTGTAGATGGAGATGAGAGGCATACCTATGCGGTTATATTAAGGGGGATTTATTAGGTCTTGCTATGTTTCATGTTTGGGTACTGATTTTCTCTTTGTTCAATCTCAAAGTTTGCAGATTTTGTAGTTAATTTGCTTTGAAGGGCCTGATAAGTTTTTTAGTTTGTGATCGTAGTTATTTTTGTTATGTATGATGGTCACAGTTTGTTTATGATGGTTGATTTGCCATTTTGGTTGAAGGTTTAATTGGGGTGCAAGTCTTTCGATATGCAGCCAATTTGATTGTCGTGTATTGGCTGTGGTTCAGCTTATTGAAGCATGTGCAGTGGACCGGAGCAATCAAAATCCACGTCGTCTTCAACCCCAACCGCTGCAGAAAACAAATCTAACACCAAAGACATGAGTCAACTGACTGTTGAGACGAAGGATTCTTTTCCCTGTTCACTTGAACTTGCTGCTAATAACGATTTTAAGGGTTTCAAGCTATTTGTGGAGCAAGATGCTGCTTCTGCTATTAACGAGGTTGGACTCTGGTATGGCCGGAAAAAGGGCTCAAAACAAATAGTCCTTGAGCACAGAACTCCACTCATGGTTGCTGCTACATATGGAAGCCTTGATGTTATGAAGTTAATCCTCTCTCTTCCTGAAGTTGATGTGAATCTCTCTTGTGGACCCGAAAAAAGCACTGCTCTTCATTGTGCTGCGTCTGGTGGTTCAGTCAAAGCTGTTGATGTTGTGAAGCTGCTTTTATCAGCTGGTGCTGATCGGAATTCAATGGATTCTGGTGGTTTACGTCCCTTTGATGTGATTATTGTCCCTCCGAAGCTCCCCAGTATGAGAGCCTCACTTGAGGAATTGCTAATGTATAGTCTTTCTGATGGTTCTGTTGGTGAACATAACCTAAGGGTATCAATCACCAGTTCAAACTCCAACTCGCCAACATTATCTTCATCACCAGGCAACGGCTCACCGCGATCTCCTTCGGATTCAGTTTCTTCTCCGATGACCTCCAAGTTTAATGATCTTCCTAGTAATTCTGTATCTGAGAAGAAAGAGTACCCGATTGACCCTTCTCTCCCAGACATCAAGAACAGCATCTATTCAACAGATGAGTTCCGCATGTTCTCATTCAAAGTAAGGCCCTGTTCAAGGGCCTATTCGCACGATTGGACTGAATGCCCTTTTGTTCACCCAGGAGAAAACGCTCGGAGGAGGGACCCGCGGAAGTACCACTACAGTTGTGTGCCTTGCCCTGATTTTCGCAAGGGCGCTTGTAGGAGAGGGGATATGTGTGAATATGCCCATGGAGTGTTTGAAAGCTGGCTCCACCCGGCTCAGTACCGAACTAGGCTATGTAAGGATGGAACGAGTTGCGCAAGAAGGGTTTGCTTTTTTGCCCACACCCCTGAGGAGCTCCGCCCATTGTATGTTTCAACGGGGTCTGCTGTTCCATCTCCGCGATCAAATGGTAGTGCTATGGACATGTTGAGCCTTTTGCCTGGTTCACCCTCCTCATTAATGTCTGCTTCACCATTCAATCAACAACCTATGTCTCCATCCGGGAATGGGATTTCTCACTCTTCATTGGCTTGGCCTCAACCAAACGTTCCAACCCTTAATCTCCCTGGAAGCAATCTGCAGTCAAGTCGATTGAGATCTTCCCTTTGTGCAAGAGACATTGCACTTGAGGAGTTGAACATGTTGCCAGATTTTGACACCCAACAGCAACATCTCCTTAATGACTTGGCTTGTTTTGCTCAGAGCCGTTCTAATTCGGCCTCCTTTAACCGCTCCTGTTTGTCTAAAGCACTAACTCCTTCGAATCTTGATGAGCTATTTTCTGCCGAGATCAATTCTTCTCCCAGATACTCTGATCAGGCGGCGGGTTGTGGTGTTTTTTCTCCATCACACAAATCTGCTGTTCTGAGTCAGTTTCAGCAGCAGCAGAGCATGCTGTCGCCTATCAATACTAATAATGTTTTCTCACCCAAAAATGTTGAGCACCCTCTATTGCAGGCTTCCTTTGGTGTTTCGTCTCCCCGAGGCATGTCTCCACGAAGTGTGGAACCAATCTCTCCAATGAGCAATCGGCTCTCTGCGTTTGGTCAACGTGAGCAGCAGCAGCATCAACAACTACGCAGCCTCAGTTCGCGGGATCTTGGATATAACCACAACCCTATTTCTGCTGTGGGGTCCCCTGGGAATCAGCAGTTATGGGGATCCCCAAATGGAAAAGTGGACTGGTCTGTCAATGGGTCTGAACTGGGTCGACTACGAAGGTCATCTTCTTTTGAGCTGAATAACAATGGGGAGGAGCCGGATTTGTCGTGGGTCCAATCTCTGGTCAAGGAATCATCACCAGCTGAGATGAAAGACAAGGTTGCTGGAGGTCCAGTTTCTGGGGTTGTGTCAAATGGTGAGGCTGTGAAATCCGGTTCTCAAGCTGAATCGGTTGATCATTCGGTTTTAGGAGCGTGGCTTGAGCAGATGCAACTCGATCAGCTCGTAGCCTAAGTTAAAAATTGAATTCTTTTCACTCATTCAAATATAAACAGAAGTTAGGAAGTACTTCCTTTTTGGGGTTTTTATTTTGGCTGGTGGAGGAGATGAAGATGGTGAAATTTTAACAAGGGTTTAAGAGGGAGGCATAAAGTTTGGGAAAGATCATTCATTTTTCATTTGTTGTTGCAGCAGGAGTCAGAAAATGAGGATGAAGAACCCTATCTGGGCTACTAAAGTAACCCAGTCCAGATTTGGTATAGTTTCTTAATATTTTTTTGAAGTTGTAGAATTTCTTTTTACCTTTACATTTCCTTCGAAGAAAAGCTACACGTTTCACTGCAATGAAACTGGGCTTTTTTTTGTTTCTTTCTCTCTGTTGATTTCTAAACTGTTTTTTCCATTTGCTAAACTAGTAACTGTAATCTCAGAGGAATGGTGGTTGTCTTTTGCCTCTCTCATTCATGAAGTCTGTATTGTTGAGGGGTGGCAAAGGTTGGTAGGAAGTCTTGTGGAGGTACCATTGTTCCTCTATTGATGTAAAATTGAGTTTAAATCGCTTATTATTATTTCAATACCTTTATTTTTCTTCTCTCCATTTTGTTTTTGGCTAAAGAAGAACATCATTTCATAGGTAAGAAAGGAAATACTAAGAGCTGTTCATGATCAAAGTTAAACCAACAGCAACATATAAAATGCATATAGCCTAAATGCCTAAATGCAGAAGCACACAGCCTAAATTCATATATTTTGTCATGAATGTGTATTTTGCGAACCTTTGCTAATACATTAATAATTGCAAACAAGTATATCACACGAATATCATTATACTTTCTCGGATATTAATACATTTCTTATTTATTATCCGTCACCCTTGAGGGAGATTGGCATTTTTCTTTAACAGTAATTATAAAGTCGAGACGTTGTTAGTTGGATGCTACTGTACATTGAGAGGCATGCAAAGGCTTTTTGGAGGGATGGGATGCAGGTGGGTCCCACTGCTGGATTTCTGATAGAGTGAGATTTATACTTGATAAGGATTCTTCTCAACGGTGATTTGCATACATTGGAATCAGATGTGTTGGACTGTGACACTGGGGGAAGGGGGTGTATATATTTTTCTTTCAATAGGAAAATTTGGTCCTTCAACTTTTTTTAAGGAAGATGGGGATGGATGGATGGTGGGTTGGTTGGTTGGTTCTCCCTTTATTGTTTTTTTTTTTTTTTGGGTGCCAACCACTCCGTGTACTGGAAAGTGGGTATGACTTTTTATCAATGTGATGAGAATTTGAGTGATTTCTTTAAGATTTTGATTTTGATTTTGATTGTGCAATGTGGGGTCAAGTATCTGGCCTGCGTTTAATGGTCGGTTGTGGAATTGGTTACCTTTTATCTTATTCTTTTATAAGACTGGGGTTCAGGTTAGTTTATTTGGACTTCGACTAATTGTGAGAGATCAATATTATCGTCCGTTAGGAATGATTTATTTAAAGTCAGAGTAAAATTCTGTATGGACTAATTTCACAAAAGTCGATAACACATGAGAAATTTCAAACGTAAAATCTTAAGAGAGAGTAAACCTTTAAATTTTCGAGATTGACCACCAAGCCAACTTGGTGTTTGGCCACTGTACATTTCTTTAAAGTCTATTGCTTAGGTTAGAAGTATCATCCATTACCATCCCACCCTCCATATTAAATTCCTTGTCAGGTCTTCAGTATAAATGATTCATTTTTCTTTAATTAGCATTTGGATTCGTACTCTGCCTTTCCCCATCAATTGTTGAAGAACGCTAGATCCGTGCTGTCTGAGCTATTTTTTTATTTTTTTTTTAGCAATGGCTGAGCTAGTTTATGTTGGAGGAAAAATCATTGGAGTGTCCCACAGCTATGTTAGAGAGGGAGCATGCCACATGGGCATTCTTGGAGAAACAATTTTCAGACAAGTGGGTGAATAAAACTCTTATTTGGACTCTGTTGCTCCATGAGAAAAGACTTGGGAACGGATCTAAGCGCTTCTATGTTCGGTAAGTTGTTAATCTAGTAAACCCCGAGCTAACGCAGTCACCGAACAATCAATGGTCTTCTGGTTGAGTTTCGACTCCCACAACATGCTATCAATTTCTGTGTCGGATTATTCTATACGGAACTTTTTTTCCGGCTTAATTGGACCCCTCTAATGCACACGATGGAGTTGGTCTCTCATATTAATCATGGCCGAATACCGAATTACTAAAGAAAAAACCCATCTAGTCAATGGCAATGATGCCAATGTTATCAAAATTTACAAACTACGGATGCTTTAAGTTATTTTTCTAGAGGTAGTGCTACATTCTTCTGGTACGTTAGAAATTGCACATCTAACTAGCAAACACACAAAAAAGGTGAACGAGTTAACAAAGGTTTCTGAAATACTAACAAAGGTTTCGGAATGGCGTCGCACATCATTCCACTAGACGTCATCATTTTGTTGCTTGAGGCGGACATGAGAGGTGTGGCGTTTGAGAGATTTTAGTTTGCTTATCTTTCCAGTGTACCAAAATAAAAAAAAAAACAAAGGAGAAAAAGAGATTCAGTGTATCATCTTCGAATGACATTCAGATTCTATGTTCATATGACAACATGTAGAAATAAGAGTTTTCAAAGATCAAACCCCCGATTCAAAGAAAAAATGAGCATAACTAGTCCGCCTATCCAGTAACTACCGCTGTATACTACTCACCATGATGCTGATCCAAGAATGAAGAAAAAAATGGACAGAAACAAGTCTGTCCGGTACCCTGCTCGAAAAATGGATCAGGGATCGATATAAAACTACAGTCGCCGTATAGCTTTCATCTCCCCTCTCCCACTTGAATCGTTCGGCGCCTGAGAAAGCGCCACGGTCCTGTTCCACTAGCCATCCTACACGTGCAAAGAGAGACATGTTACGAAATATGAACTTCTCATATCAATCAACACTGAATCAAAGTACTACTTTTGCTCTAATAAGAGTTAGAGCTAGCAAATTATTTTCCATTTTCTTAGTATTTCCCTTCATGTCTCTGAGCAAACAACAAGAGAAAACAACAGCTAGCCCTTTTCCTGGTTTGTCAGGTTGGATTCGTTTGACAATTAGCAAACATTTAGTCATCTAAATTTATTCCTGGAAGCTGAACGAAAGCGGTTGTCATGGTCGCGCACTTGGGCTCTGTTGAGCAATCATTCAACGCTTATGCTCTGAAAAATCGAAACCTATTTGGGAGGTTGTTATGGTGTACGTGTCGAGTGAATAATACTCCCTCCGTCCCTTTTTAAATGTCTCCTACAAAAAGACTTGCAATTTTTGAATAATAAAGCAAACTACTTCCGTGCATAATCTTTTCGATTTCTTTGCACCAAATTAAAGATTTGCAAAAAAAAATCACATGAAATGGTTTGGTTAGTAATGTACTAATAATAGCAAGGGAAATTACCTCCAAACCCCGACAAATGCACGTAGGCCCATATAAATAGTTAAAGCAAGCCATATTCCAACAAAGCCATGGCTTTTAAACAGAAGGAATAAAGATCCAATGCTCACTGCGGACACAATAACCTGCGGGTATGGGTATGGGTACGACAACAAGTATTCGCTAGAAGTGAGTTTACGTAGACGAAAATGCAATAACATGTTTTTGCTTCTTGCGAACACAGCTTACCATGGAGTATGCCGAATAGGCAAAATCGGATGCTCCGAAGTTCACGCCGTCGAACACGAATGCCAAGACGTTAATCGGTTGGGTCGCTGCGATAAACTGACGGGAGTGTGACAAATTTTTAGTTTAGAGTCATGGTATAACCTTATAGTAATTAATTAACACAAGAGATGGGGATTTACCGGAATGGCTACAATTATGAGGTGTATGACGCTTTTGTCCTTTGTAAATATTCGAGAACCGAATAGCAACCCAAGTCCAACTACAACAGCGAGGCCCAGACCCATTACAAAGGTCATCTGCACAATAAAACCTCTCAAAGTGTTTAGCTTGTATACATGGAAGAGGGTACCAAAGTAATTTTAGATACGTTGTAACTATGACTTTGTGATTATTTCAACAAAAGGGTTCAATTTCCCAAATACGCCATGAAATTCGCCCGTTTGGGAGGATTCCACCAGTTCAAGATACGAAAGTAGTCATAATTTGAGATATCACAACTTAGCGGAGGAGTTGTAATCCGGTACTTGGAAAATGGCTAACCTGCAATACTCGAGCTGCAGCAGCTTTTGCTTTCTCGTAGTCCTTCTCAGCAAATGCACAAGCAAGGATAGCCTGGAGGAGGGCGAGGAGGGGAGCCATTACCAAGTGATCGACCAATTTCATGAAAAAGAATAATAAGGATTTGGTTTTAAGTGCTCCCAAAAAAAACAAAAAAAGGATTTGGTATATAAAAGAAATTGTTTGCCACTTTCCATTTCAGAAAATATAGGAGAGAGAGAGAGAGAGAGAGAGAGAGAGAGAGAGAGAGAGAGAGAGAGAGAGAGAGAGAGAGAGAGAGAGAGAGAGAGGCTCATACATACCTGTGCAGCAACAGCCAAACCATCAGCAAGAAGGGATGATGTCATCCAGACCTGTAAGCAAATCTGAAATGCAGCCATAGGTGTTGTGCCTAGCCTTGCAGCCATTGATGCTGCCAAGGTTACACAAAATGTCACGGCTATTACCCTTGTCAGCAGTAGAAATCCTGTGCCCAAGGGAAAAAAAAAACAGAGTTAAGCAGTAGACAAAAGGCCATGAAATAGTATGCATTATGTTCCGTAAGCTTAGAACGAAGAAGAAGCAAAAAGATCGAGCAGTGGAGTCGAATCCTTAGTACTATTGCATTGATAAGTTCATTTCAAAAGAGTAAACTTGGAAAATAAGACTGACTTAATTTAGAATGACAGAGGAGCATTGAACTCCCTTACCATTTTTAAGAAATCGACCAAGCTGCAAATCTTTAGCACTTGGAGGTAGGAGATCAACTTTTTTCATCAATTGAAACAGGAGGATCAATGAAATTAAGTATCTGTAAATAAAAATTTGTTAAGAGTAGATATAATCATAGAAGATCCTAGGAAGATCAAGATGTGGAAATTAACCTAGTAGTACGTAATTTCACAACATTCTCCCAAACTAGATTTTCATGTGCACTATCTGCTTGATGGTCTTTGAAAGAGACTTACTGAGAAAGCACATGTGCAATGGCCGCACCACTGACTCCCAAACGGCAAGCGAAGATAAGAATTGGGTCCAGTATTACATTCATCAAGTCTCCTGCCACTAAATGAGACACAGCCCAGATGAACAGAGTTAGATGAAATGTACATATATCACTTTCAAACAACATACTAGATGATTAATTGTGTTTCATTTCTTTGATAAGTGAATGTTGCAAGCACAAAGTAATAGTACTTGTTAAGGATTCATAACTTCACATCCAATATGCTAGTCCTCCAAAAACATCCACTAGAATCGCCAAAAAAATGTTTATTGATCCATCTAGCAAATGGAACAAAAAGATGATTTCGAATCCCATAATTCTATGGTCTCCGGTCCACTTTATTCTATGATGAATTCCTGGTCAGTATTTTACTAAAAACAATCCCCAAATTCAAATTGAAATTTTGATTTTAAATTTTTACAAGATAAATAGCTCAAGTTTGTTATCATCCTATGTATTTCTAATTTTGAAATTCCAATCCATAGGTCTACAAATCTGTCTCAAAAAGACTACATGAGTTAAAGGCTAGTTATTGATTGCGCGTTTCAGGTTGATGGGTGCATAGACGCGAAAGATTCCCATCATCATTTATCAGCATAGGATAAGGAGTTATCATGTTTTTAGCTCCGATGGGCTGGGGATCCACCGTCTATAAAGTTATTAAGTTATGAACTATTATGTGATTGGCCGAACAAATGAAGAATACCATACTCCATCAATAAGGACACTCCTTGAAAAGCAACAAGTGAAATGGAGGACAAGGAAAAAGTAAACCAATCGAGAAAATCCTCTTTACCTGTGGCATACAAAGGAGTTCTGGTGTCTTTAAATCCGCGGAACACCCCTTGCATGGCCAGAGAGAGGAGAACAGCAGGAGCCCCGAGCGCCCTTAAAGTCAAATACCTTTGTGCTGGCTTTAGCATAGGGGAGTCCTAATCAATGAAAGAGAGCCTTGTCATTCCTTGTTACGCGTCCTACTAATAACAGTAGAAGAAAATTTAAAACGTTTTTTGGATCGCGGAAATTCGTAGTAGTGGAACAAGAGAAGGTGCTCTTCCGTTTCTGGCGCAAATATTGTGTGTTCTGTACCATAAACTACTAGGACTACATCTTTCAGTAACTCTGTTTCACAGTTCTACTAAGGGTGCCAAAAAGGCAAAAACTATTCAAGGGGTATGTTAAATGTACACAACGACAAACCGGAGAAGAGAACAGTCGTAGTGTAGACAAGCAATATCTACAAGAAATCCAACGGCCTGAAGCATTTGACAATGGGATACTTACAGCTTTGACACCCATGAAACCCAAAATTGGTTTTGCCAGAAATATAAGGAATATGGTTTGGAGGAGGCCGAGGACACCACCCAGAAGAAGTGCAGTAGATGCCGAAGGAATGTGACGCTTCTCCTTTTTTAATTTGACCTTGTTCCCACTGCTAATCGTAATAGTCGGAGACTTGCATGCAGTTGTTTTGAAATCTGAAAAAAAAAGAAACTTAAGATGTGACTAGTGAATGTAAAAGCGATACATTTATCGCAAGTGGTTTTAAC
Organism: Rhododendron ovatum; assembly: GCA_019656835.1. Taxonomy (NCBI): domain Eukaryota; kingdom Viridiplantae; phylum Streptophyta; class Magnoliopsida; order Ericales; family Ericaceae; genus Rhododendron; species Rhododendron ovatum. The sequence continues at coordinate 8,633,205 of CM033794.1, read as the reverse complement.
TTGCATAACCTATGACGACGTAGCATATGCCAAGATCAACATCCCTTATCACTTGTTCAGTACCTTCTCCTGGCATCAACTCCTTTGTTTCATTCTTTGAGGCCGAACCCTTTTCCATGTTTTCAAGCTCGGCATCTTCCGGCAACAACTCTTTTATGCCTTTGTTTTTTGCTGAAATCTTTTTTGAGTCCTCTTCTTCTGGAAGTTTACTGTTCATTCTTTCAATTGTGTCTTCCTCAGCAACAAAAGAAGTGGTTATACTAACCAGGGGAAATATGGTAACTTTCGAAGCTTGATTGAAGATAGCAATGGCAACTCCAACTGCAGCAAGTTGCACCGGGCCTACAAGATAGCAGAAAAGAAGCAGGATATTCAAATCTACGATTTCTCCAATGAATAACTACTCATTTACGTAATTTCATGCAAATAATGGGGAAGAAAACTTTGTCAAGAGAAGGATCTGCTGGCTTCCAGAAAATAACCTGTGGGTAAGTATTGACAAGTATTAAAAAATGCATGTTTCTTTCTTCTTCATTTTCTGACATATATATATATATATATATATATTGGCTTCAAACTCAAAGCGGAAGGGATCACCATGAGCTAGAGACCCCTCCCCTCACTCTAACAGACACCACACACTAAAACCTGACTATGGCTATTTCGTCGAAGAGGAGCCCAAACGTGGGAAGAGTGAAGGAGGAGACTTAGATGAGTGGGAAACAATGTACAAGATCTGCCAAAAATTAGGTTCTTCAACCATAATCTTTGTGTCTAAGAATGAGGGTGTAGGTATGAAATCCTTACAAGGAAACGTGGGGATGCACAATGAGTGCCATGTCGAGAAACTTGTAGAGAAAACACTTCGAAGTGTTAAGAGCATGGAAGAACCATTTACAATGGGGCAGTTTGGAAGACCATACATGTGCCACAAAACTTAATGGCCCGGTGAACTAACCTGTTGGGCAAAGGCAAAAATGAAAAACCCTGCTAAAAAAGCAATGACCCGAAAAGTGGAGCAGCTAAAGTTTGAGACAGTTTATGCCAAGAATGAAAATAGTAGAAATGCAATGACACGTTATGTAAACTACTTCCAATCAATGTGCTGGCATTTTCTTGCAAGTAAAATCACATAGTATCAATAATCATGGTTCTTATAGAAGTTGGTCAAAAAGTTCGAAATCTGGTTAATTAGTCGACACCGAACTGGAAAAATAAAAATGAAAAAGGTCTCTAATAGACGAGCTTGTGATAAACAGGTACAAACTGTATTGGAGTCCACAGAACATAACCGTAGCCCCAACAGCAGGCCAAATCGGTTGCATTCTTGATGCTTTGCAACTATGTTGATGAGATGCATGAATTATGTGAAAATGCTCATAAACAACTCACTGTTTGGTTTGCCATACCTAAATGACCAATGAATACTGTGTCAATTAGAGAAGCAACGGGGTCAGCAGCCAAAGCAAGTGCAGCAGGTAAGGCAATCTGCAGTATCTCCGAACCGATAGGGATCCAACTTAAAAAGAAGCCTAACAAACATTTCCGAATTAAGTATCACGTGTTAGAAGCATATACATGAAACAACTACGTATGTGTACATATATCCATGCACTTTTTTTTTTTTTTTGGTTACAAAAGTAGCAGAATTTCGGATGTGGGAGAAGTTTCCACATACCTAAGATCTTTGAAGAAAACTAAGAGTGGCAACTTCCACTCTCTCTCCATGGGAGGCAGTTGTTCACCATTCTCGGCCATGATTAATCGAAGCCAAAAACCTCAATGGCGTATTGATCAAGTACTTTTCTTTTCACCCGATTCAAACAACCTCTGGTGCAACACCGAAACAAAAGCACTCACAGGTTGAGATCTGCAACCTACAAGGAGCACGCGTGATAATTTAGTCACTTTTTTTCTGGTAAGCATTACAACAAAAAAACGTATGCATTATGGGTTTCAACAGCCAAGGAACACCCATGCCCTGCCAAAGGAGGTGTATCCATGTAGCCAATCCAACATAAAGCTAAAAGCAGGAAAAAAATAGATAAAGATAGTAATTCCGAGTGAGGGAGGGTTCCAGGAAGGATAGCGGCCATAGAAATGTGATGCATTTACGTACCCAGATATGGTTTAGAGCAACCTTCTTTAACTCTGATATGGCACACAGCGTTACTCTATCAGAGCAGTGGTTTCAGAACAGGAAACCCGAAAGATATATATATAAGCACTATAACAAAGTTGAAATGAATATAAAGCTTGCTAGTCAACTTAATTAGGCGTGGTAAGAACCTCCCCCGAACGTACAGGGAAGACACCACAGCCGACCGTGGTACTTGCTAAATGAAAATATGTACTCCCTCAGTCCCAATTTGTTGAGAAATTTTTTGACGCCGAGTGGGTATATACCATGTGTTACCCACTCGGTACATCCAAGCCGTCCAATACACTCTTGGATGGCTCGGATTAAAACTCTCTCTCTCTCCTCTCACCCCAATGCTTTCTCTCTCCTTTTTCTCCCCGGTGGAGGCCGTGGTTCGAGCCCCACAAGGGCGCGTTTGGGGTTCAAGGCTATGGATATCCTTTGAACGTACTCCATGTTGACTAACCTATTAACTTACTAACTAACCTAGTAACTCACTAACTCCCCTAATCCCGCTAATGAATATCGCTGCTGTGACCAAAAAAAAGAAGAGAAGCAATATGCAATTCTGAAAAAAATAAAAAGAAAAGAAATATGCAACTGAATTAGAACTTTTTGATAGTCTACTAGACTACAACTCCGTTTTGGTCAAAATTCCACAAATTTACACTCACCAATTAAAAACATGGGCCATCACTATGCAAAATAAAGGACATTGGTAGTACTTCCTAAGCAAATACTTCCTCCCTTCCCTTTTAAGTGTTTTGTATTTTATTTTGGACTGTCCCTAAATAAGTGTCTTATTGTAAAGTTAATGGGTAAAAGTTGGTACATTTTTTATTTTATCCCTAAAAGTAGATTCCCTTTTGAAAAGTTGATTAGTAAAAGTATAATGATAATATATTCATAGAGGGTAAGTATGAAAAGTAATATTTTGAAAGTACAATTATGTTAACTCTTAAAATTGCGTGAAAGTCAAATTAGAACACTTAAAATGACACGGAGGGAGTATGAAAAAGGAAATGCCATTTCACCTCCCTGAGTTGAACATTCCCTTGGTGATGCATATATAGCAATAATAATTAATCCATGGGCCAACAAAAAACTAAAAGGTTTCTATGGTTCAAAAGAGTCCAAATGAGAGAGAGAAAAAGAGGACTTGCCCATTACTAACAACAATAATGCTAGAAACACAACATTCTATCACAATATTAATTACACCCGCCTATGTGGTACAGCATTCCACCACAATATTAATCGAGAAAAAGAGGACTTGCCCATTACTAACAACAATAATGCTAGAAACACAACATTCCATCACAATATTAATTACACCCGCCTATGTGGTACAACATTCCACCACAATATTAATCGCACCCCCACAATATTAATCGCACCCACCTGTGTGGTACAGCATTCCACCACAATATTAATCGCACCCACCTGTGTGGTACAGCATTTTAATCACACCCGCCTGTGTGATACAACATGATTAATCATGCAGGGCCACTTAAATGGTTGTGGTGGAGCATTGTGTTTTCTTACATTATTGTTTTAACAAGATTTTTTCTTTTTGTTTTTTCGTCACTCGATAAATTTCTAGCCTGCTTCTACGGAAATGAGAAAGCGGTACTGCTAAACGGCATACAGGGGAGACAAACCCAGAGAACATCAACCAGCACACCAAACACTCGCGCTCCTAGCAAAAATCGAATCATTACTTTCTATATAAAATAGGTGAAAAAGTGCCCTTGGGGTGTAATACCAGGATTACTATCCCTTCTCTCCAGATAACACCCATAGGCCATAGGGTAGGTTATAACCACTAAATTATGGTCCCCAATCCGATCAAATGCATCAAAATTTAGAAAATGGAAGCATCTCGGAAACAGTACTCATCAATGCATAAACAAATCACCCATCTAGAAAGAAAGGAATTCCGTAACTGAACGTACAATCGTGCAGATGTCAATCTCTCTGGTCAGAAGACAAAAATCAAGATTTTTCAACGGCGGTAAAAACCTCCCCCAAGTTCAGGGAGACAACCGTGGTTACTTGCTAATGCTAAATGAAAATGGATAGCAATATTGGCACTTCATATTTACCCATTAGCACTTTATTTTTTGTTTTTATTTTATGACATCATAAAATTATTTTTTATTGTGTCAGTGTTCATTCACTTTAAGAGATATTATTGTAATTTCAAATAAGAAAACGACAAAAATTAGCTGGTCATTTGTTTCAAAGTACCTATGAAAATACTGTATCTAATTGGGAGGGGAGTTGACAAGAAAAACACAGAATATGGGGAGAAAAACTCAGCCAATAGTAAGTGGCAATTTGTTTGGAATATTTATCTCTTTCTATAACCGGATGTCAAGGTCAGCTGGTGCGCACCTCGAATAATTTCGGAGCGTAAAACTAACGGCCGAGAAACCTCTAGAGGCCCCTAAATTTGGAATGTTTGACCTGCTAGGTTGTTAGAACAGAAAGTCTACACACACGCATACACTTTGTGCACAGATTGTGCACAGATTTTATTATGGGGCCCACCACGGGTCCCACACGAATCATCCGAGCCGTTTATTAAATGTAAAATAATTTTTCAAGGGTCTCCATAAAAAATAAGCTCAATCCGATACCTATAAGCGCTCGATCCAACCACATAACTTTTCATTAACCGAAAATCTGAATGAAAAGTTAGATGGTTGGATGAAGCACCTATAGGTATTGGATTGAGCCTATTTTCTACGGGGACCTTTGAAAAACTGTTTTACATTTAATGAACAGCTCGGATGATTTGTGTGGGACCCGTGGTGGGCCCCACAAAAAAATCTGTGCATAATCTGTGCACAGACTGTTGTGTGTAGCAGCTCTCTTGTTAGAAATCATTACGATAGACAGATTTCCATAGAAAAAACACAGAAGAGTTTGATTATTGTTAAACTAAAGCAATAAAAGAGACTACGAGTGTAGGGGTAATGTGCCTTTATTCGAACTTGCAACCTCTTGGAGGACAAACTCTTTAATTAGTTGCTTTCCAGTACCCACTTGGGGTTTTTGTTTGGAATATGCTGCCGACATTTTCTTTCCAAAACTGGAAAATATGGCAAGTTCTGTATCCTAATTTGTTTTCAGGAAGAAAATGGTAAACCGAAATTTTGCACACTGAAGCAATATGCAACTGAATAAAAACTTGTTGATAGTATACTAGACTACTCCATTTCATTAAAAGTTCAACAAAACACTCACCAATTATGACCGCGGGCAATCACTATGCAAAATAAAGCACATTGATTGCACCATTCAAGAGAATAATAAATGTTTACTAGTAATAAGTTGGTGGGACTTCTTAAGCGAATATGAAAAAGGAAATGCAACTTCACCTTCCTCAGTCGAGGACAAGAGAATGGTGCCGAGCGGCATCCCTACAAAGCAGTGCCGAACAACTTATCCGACAGTTCGTCTCGGTACGGACGGCTCGAATTAAATCTGAGCGTGTACAAATCCGAGCTGTCGATTGCTCGGCAAAAAATTCGAGCTGTCGATTGCCGAGATGAACGGCCGGATCGGCCACCACTCCGCACCTGCTTTGCAGGGGGTGATGCAACTTCACCTCCCTCAGTTGAACATTCCCTTGGTGATGTGCCAACAAAAACCAAAAGCTTTTCTATCTATGGTTCAAAATAGTCCAAGCTAGTGAGAGAAAAAGAGAGGCCTGCTTGTTACCAAGAAAATGCTGCCCCCCTTCTCCCCAGATAACACCCGTTATAGCAGTATGTTTACAACCATTAAATTATGGTCCCCAATCTGATCAAAATTCAGAAAAATGGAAGAAGCATCTCAGAAACAATACTCAATGGCCAATGCATAAACAAATCACCCATCTAGAAGGAAATTCCGTAGCTAAAGGTACAAATCAGACAGAGGTCATCAAAAGACAAAAAGGCTAAATTGTCTTCAACAAGTAATCAAAAGACGTCGTTGAAAAGGAGTTTAAAGTGATTGAAAAGAGTAATCGAAAGGCACATTGACGCCTTCATTTTGTGAAGGCAAATGAGACTTTGTTTCCACTCCATACAGATAAACCTCCTGTTCCCAAATGCTTGTAGTCCAGTTGATCACTCGAAAACTATGGAACGTACCGAAAAAAGTTCCGGATAGATCTGGCGTTTCTACACGCATAGCATGCACGAATCGCGTTATTTTCTTAGTTATTGTTGCACCCAGCCGAAAAAGTAATTTCTTATATATAGTATATAGTGATCAAAGTAAGACTGTTGAGACTTTTTCTATATATATGATGACGTCCAATTATGGTTTGCGCGTTACTTTTGGACTTAACTGTGATTGGTTTGTTGGATTGTAAGCTGATTGTCCGTTCGCAAGAAAAAAGAAGACTGACCACTGGTGGCTAAATATCCGAAACACATTTATCCGGAGAAAATAGAATGACCAGTATGATTTCAAAAAAAAAATAAAAAATGCGTTGTGGTCTCCAGTTGTATAACTAGGTACATGCATGGCTCATACCGGTTTCCACCACATATCGAATGGAGGAAGAGTACAAATAACATCCGTTGCTACGCATATCGTGAATTTATATATTTTACATCACCGATTACCGAAATACCATTGTCTAGATTTCGGGGTGCTATCGATTGGTAGGGCCAACATGACTTTTCAGAGGCCTAAACCGAAGATTAAAGATGAACCCCTATTATAGTGAGAGGTTCCCCTAAAATTTGTAAAGTTTTGAGGGCCTAAAGCGGCCGCACCTCAAGCTTTAGCTTACGGCTGACTCTGACTACGAACAAGTCGAACTCTGACACAGTGTCGTTTAGTGAATAGCCAACCAAGACTGAATTAGGCTTCACATGCAAAACAAACATAAACAAATAGAACTTCCAAAATGGAGTAGTAAAAAGAAAGAACAGGATTTTTAACGGCCGTGTCGCAGCCGTACCACCAGCCGTACACATGGTTCAGTTTGAACCTGTTCCGAATGCTTTTACCCAAGTTGAAATGAACTTATCAACTTAGGGGTGATAAAAAAAAAACCTCCCCCAGTTCCGGGAGACCACATAGTCGTCGGCTCGTCGCTGAAAGAAACTATGAGGAGTTAGTTCACAAGAAAACACAGATTATCCAGATTTTGGAGCAGGTGCCAGTTACTTTGGGAGGAAAAACTCGGCCAATAATAACAGGTTGTCTGTTTGAATATGCTAGCTGCTGACGTTTAAACTGTAAAATACGTACAGCAAGTTTTGTATTCTAATTTACAGAGGTGGGAGGCCAGATTCAGGGGGCTGGGGAGGGAAAATGGCGTGTGCTGGCCGGGTTTATTTGCTACAATCTGTTGGCATATTCGGTTGGCTCGAAACGAGTGGATTTTCATTAAGGGAAAGAGTGGAGGAGACAAGGATTCGTTTTAAGGCGATGGAGGCGTTTAATTCTTTGTTAGCTGCGGAATGCACGGTCAGTAGTTCATCAAGGGAGCAGGTGGGTGTCAATCCGTCGTGGAGCCCACCTCCCCGAGGTATATATACTGAAGATCAATGTCGATGGAGCTTTCGATAAGTACAAGATCGGGGACAGGAGGTGTTGGCATGCATGGTTATCAGGAATGATAGTGGTGATCATCGAGGTAACGGGAGCAGAAGCCGCAATTCTGATTTGTAAGAGTTCAACAGCAGAATCGGTGGAAGCTTTGGGGGTCCGTTATGCACTGGTGTCGGCATTGAGCAACGTCAAGAGGAAGTTCATGGTGATCAAAGGTGACGCACAAACAGTGATCCAGATGTTGCAGAGCAAATCAAGTGTCAATGCTTGTTTAATTAGGAGTGATCATCAAGGAAGGATTCATTACAGTTTGCAAGTTGTTATGTTCTAACTTTCATTTTGTTCTGCGCGTAATTGTAATAGGTTGGCTAATTCTTTAGCTAAGTATGCCATATCCTTGGTTTCTCATACTACCTGCCTGGCAAGGTAACTTCTCTGATTGGGTTCTTAAAGAAGCTTAAACTTTGGACTATTCTACTACGAGTTGAGCAATAAAACTATATCGATTGACAAAAATAAAAATACAAAACCGAATTATAACTTTTGATAGTCTACTAGCCTACTACATTTAATCAAAATCCAACCAAGCACTCACCTGGGTGTGTAATATAGCAATTATAACCATGGGCAAAATAAAGCACACTGAAATTGCACAATTTAAGAGCATAAATATATACGTAGTAAGTTGGTGGGACTTGTTAAAGAAGAAAATATGCAAAAGGAAAGGCCACTTCACCTCCCTCAGTTGAGCATTCCCAAGCTTTCTATGGTTGCAAAAGAGTCCAACCAAGAGAGACCTGCTCATTACCGAGACTCCTACCTACCCCTTTTCCCAATATATAACACCATATTATATATATACTACTACCAGATTATCAATATATAACGAGTTTTTGCCAAAGATGTCAGATTACCAATATATAAATAATTTTTTTTGGCTAATATACCAGATTACCCCTATATAACGCATTAATTTTTGCCTAAGATATCAGATTTTCCCAATCGGAAAATCTATGAGTACCGACCATTGGGGGAGGGAAAACGTACCGACGGCCGCAGGCGGGCGGTCTCCGGCAACCGGACGGCCGATCCGAACCGTCCAAAAATTCTAAAAAAAAAAACCGATGGGGCCTGCGTGAGAAGACACATATATACACGAAAAAAGGGTGCTTGGATCAATCACCTTACACATCTCGGATGCCATTGATTCTCACGAGGGCCCCATCGGTTTTTTTTTTTAGAATTTTTGGATGGCTCGGATCGGCCGTCCGGTGGCCGGAGACCGCCCGCCGGCGGCCGTCGGTACGTTTTCCCTCCCCGTGGTCGGTACATATAGCAACTCTCCTTACCAATACAATCATTAAATAGTAGTCAATGCAACAAAAATTCAGAAAATGTACGCGTCTCAGGACCAGGAGTCAGTGAGTCACTGCTCAATGCACCACCAAATTAAAGACCGTAATTGAAAAGTACAATAAGGAAGACGTCAATGACGGGTCAAATGGGCAACATTATTCAAACTTACCAAATTGCAAAGTTAAACAATCAGAAGAAGACGTTGAAAAGGAGTTAAAAAAGTGATTGTATCAAAACCTTCATTTTTGTGATGTGAACTGAAATGCAATTTTATTTCCACATCATACAGATAAACCTGTCCCAAATGCTTGTAGCCCCGGTTAATACATTTAAAAAAAAAAAAAAACACCAACTTTTCTCATGAATTAAAAGAAATCAATAGTATTTAGCAAATTGTTGGGAAAAAAAAACAAATTTTCTTGAAACAATGATACTGTTTTTAAGTTCTTGTTTTTTGGATCAAAAAATATTTAGGGTCGTAAGGAGTATCTAAATCACCTATATATTACCATAATAACACTGTCTAGATTTCGGGGTGGTACGAGTAAGTCAAATTCTGACATAGTGTCATTCAATGATTGACGAACCATGACTAAAAACCAGGGAGGCGGGGGGGCTGCTGCCCCAAGGGGGCAGCAGCGTGCTGCTGTCCCGGCTTTCCGGGTCTGTTCCGGTCTCGCTCCGATGATCTGAAACGTTCATTTTGTAGAGCTCGTCGAGTAGAATAATTATGCAAAAAATCAGCTTAATTGGATATCATTAAATGCCTGATCGGAATCTTTTTATCTTAAAAAGAATGAATCCGAAACACTGAATCAAATCCATTGTAACCCATGGACCGAGAGTTATATGGGCTCCGATCAGGTATTTAATGATATCCAATTAAGCTGATTTTTTGCATAGTTATTCTACTCGACGAGCTCTACAAAGTGAACGTTTCAGATCATCGGAGCGAGACCGGAGCGGACCCGAAAAGCCGGGACAGCAGCACGCTGCTGCCCCCTTGGGGCAGCAGCCCCCCCGCCTCCAAAAACCAGGCCTCACAATTAATAAACCCCCTCAAATCCTCTCTATCAAAAATTTGGTATACCTATGTTCCGGTGAGTTTTTGGCCGTTAGATTATTTGAAAATTTTAAGGGATATAAACATTTGAATTAGACCCAACAGCCGCATAGCAACAGAGGTACTGAGGAAATTGGGTTCAGAAGACTTGAGCTCCGCACAGAACCAATTAACATAAACGAGTAGTATCTTCCAAAGAAAAAAGAAACAAAAAGCATTTTTAAGTTTTTAATGGCAAAAAAAAAAGAAAAAAAAGAGAGTTTTTAATGGCCATATCGTAGCCGTACCACCATCCGTACCCATGGTCCATCAATCGATACCTTCCACTTTCGCGAACTCAAATGCAACTTCATTTCCACATTATACAGATGAACCTGTTCCGAATGCGGGTCTCGTTCAGCTCTCAAAAATTCTGGGCACGATTTCTAAAATTTTTTCTACATCTATTTATTCACTCATTAGTCTCAAAAACTCTCATAAACCTTCTTAAAAAACCCAAACTTGAGGTGATAGTAACGCAGCATACGGATATCATAACAAGCGAAAGCAAAATTGAAAAAGAAACCCAACCTCAAGCAAGTGAGCCGAAAACCGCCAAACGAACTGAAATGAGCTGAGGAGTTGCTTATCAATGGAACGACCGATCAATCTCAAGCGAGTGAACCCAAGCTCAGAAATATCTCAGATAACTGAAATACATTCACGCCTCCTGCGCGAATCTAGTGTTGCGTTTTCGTAAATGTGTGTATTCAGATTATCGCAACCGCTTTTAAACTATACTCTCAGGTTTTTTCTTTTCGCACGTAACTCCTTTGAATCCGTATTTTATGTGTTTTCGTCTCGAATGGGGACGAAAGTGACTTGTGGTTTTTTTTTTTTTGCTCTCTCTCTTGAGAATAAACAGAGTAGAACAGGACGATTCTTGAGTGAGTGAATTATGCGTTGTTTCGAGTGAATTTATATGCGTTACTTTTGAATTGAATCGAAACCAGACAGAGGGATTTTGGATTTCGTGGGGGAAACAACAATGGCGGTTGCGCTTGTCGCCATTACAGAGAGTTGATGAGAGGATCAGCTGTACTGGTGGCAAAAGTTTGAAGGAAATGACAAAACTAACTAACAAACTAGTGGTGTTTTGTCCGGTGAGTCGAGTGTCCGAATTGACTTACGCACGTCTCGACTAATTAATGGGACCCATTCACCGTTCAATAAGCTAATCAGACATTTCATAGCATTTGATGGGGTTCAAACTTGAAATCTTAGAAGGAAGCATACTCCTAAATCTCAAGCTTTTAACCAATTACGACAAACTGTGTTGTTGATGAGTTGGAGCAAACTAGTGAAGTAGAATCCGACTCACACAGTGTTGTCCGTTTGATGACATTGAAATGAGTACAGAATTTGATTCAAACGGCTCGCAATTCAGTGCAAGAAAAGTACAGTGCAGCAAGACGTTGCTGCCATTAATGTCGAGAACTTAGTGAAGTACAGTAGAATCCGACTCGGTCACTCAACTTGGCGTTGATGATTAATAAATGACCCAATTTGCTTCGGCGGCTATCATTCAGTGTAAGAAACAAATGTAGCAAGTGTTTGTTGCACCAAAATTAAAGTTTTTTTTTTTTTTAGAGGATGCGGATTAAGTTATGCGCGTTTTTTTGGATTAATTATACGTTTTGACGAGAGAAGTCACAGAAAAGTATGAAAATGCATATTAAAGTTAAAAGAAGTTCATATAAGACGATACAATAGTAAAAAAATACCAGTTGTTTGGTATTTTTCAGTCTTTTGAGATTTTGTTTTTTTGCTTTTGGTCATAATTTTTTTGCTTCTATTTAGATTCACTCTTGTTGAGACAGACGATTAATCCAAAAAATAAAACGTGACTCTAACATAAACTCAGAAAAGATGAATAATAGCTTATGCACGTCTCGACTAATCTACGAGACCCGAGTAATCTACGAGACCAATTCACCGTTCACGAGCTCATCAGAAAGAAGGACCAAGACTCTATGTAGTTGATGTATAACTTTCAATAGGGTTCAAGCTTGAAATCTTAGAAAAAAGCACTCCTGAATCTCAGGCCTTTAATCCAAGCCAGCCGCCCTGGCTTAATATGACAAACTAGTGAGCCAACTGCCCTGGCTAAATTTTTGCGTACCGGATGTGTACCATGTGGCCGAGCCCACGTGATCCTCGAGCAACACATCCGGGCCATCCAAAAATGTGTTGGACGGCCCAGATTAAAACCCTCTTTCTTCTCTCACCCCACCACTCTCTCTCCTCTTTCTCTCTCCAAATCCGAGCCATCCAAAACCGAAATGGACGGCCAAGATGCGTCGAGCAGACATCACGTGATACTCACCCGGCACTAACTCACTGTGTTGTTTGATGGTATTTAAATGAAGAACAGAATTTGGTTCAACGGACCACATTCAGTGCAAGAAAAGTATAGTGCAGTAAGTGTTTGTTGGCAGCAAAACTAAAAGCATGGCAAATGCAAACAAAGATGTTGCTGCCATTAATGTCGAGACTCGAGAAGTTGGAGAAGTAGAATCCGACTCACAGTGTTGTTTTCTTACGCTGAATTATAGCCGACTCACAGTGTCGCTATCATCAATCCGAGTCACGTGAATCTAACAAAAACTCAGAAAAGACAAATAATAGAAAACACACCCTATATAAGGAAGACCCATTTAAAAGCCGAGAAAGATTCCTATAGACTTGCACTACAAGTGTCGAGAGCACTTGGAAAGTTTCAAACCGGAACCTAGAAGAAAGAAAACCTCAATTAAATTTCACTCCTTAACCACAAGGCTAACCCTTATTTTCATTGCATTACTTTTTCAGAATTATTTTGGGTTCATAACAATTGTTTGTTATTTTTGCTTCGGATTTTTTGTGTAATCTCTTAGGTTTTGTTTTTTGATTATTTATTAGTCGTTTTTCCTACTTTAGGCATATGAATCGTGCAATTTTTATCTGTAATCAATATAAACTATCACTACAAGGTTGTTTGGCCTAATAATTCAAATGACTTATTTTTTTGTCATTATTTAAATTGTTTTTGATTTGTTGATTTTTCATCAATTTTTTGAAGATCATTGTTTCGTTATGACGAGAGAAATCTAAAAAGTAAAATATTAAATTGTGTCTTATTGTAATCAACATAAATTACATTCTTTGTTCCTAAAAGATGAGGATTATTGCTTAGTTGTTTTTCAAATATTAATCAAGGTGGGTCCCACTTGGCCGCTCCTATAATATTGATCACTTTTACCATCATTTCAAAAGATTTAACCCCCCAAAAATTCCATTTCATAAAATATATATCCTGCCCTTGGGCCTAGTAGAGGATGGCGATGCTTAAAACGATTTGGCTATTTTTCCAATTTTGCCCCCTAATTGGGGAACCTCGATGCTATTGAACAGGGGCAATTTCGACTTTCCACAGCTAAAATGGGTACTGTTTATGTACTTAGTTGTTATTTAAATTTTACTTAAACGGGTTTTTGGATTTTTGCCTTTTTCCGTATGTGTCCTGTTCGCCAGTGCAATTGGTCTTTGTTTTGTCTTCTTCTTTGGGGGCTTTATTGTAAAACTGTTTGGTGGTGACAGGGTCTCTGAAGAAAAGCCTAGCCTGCCGCACGTTTCTTTCGTCCTTCTCTCGTCTGTGGGAGCCTTCAGGGACCGATGATCAATCAGATCGTCCATTGAGCCTGAGTTCTGATCTCCTTCATGGGAGCCTTAAGTGTGTGTGTGTATATCCAAAAATGATAATGGTATGGATATATAATTTGTACCGGTATGTACAAACTCTTTGTGGACCCGTTTTGGATTGCAAAAAAAAAGGATTGGAGTTGTTATTTTGTTTAAAATACTTTGTTTATGGTTTTTACAAAAAATAAGTTCAATTCAGTATCGATAAAGGCGTTTACAAAATATCAAATTTTTTTTAAAAAATCCAGACCAGAATTCTGGGACAAAGTTAGACGTTTCGTAGACGCACTAACTGATATCAGATTTAGCTTATTATTTGTAGAGACCGTAAGCAAAGTACTTTAAAAATAAAATGAGCCGCTCCGATTTATTTTTTTGAAACTCAAAACAAGACCGAAAGGGTTTGTACGCGCTGTATAATCTGTACCCCTAGCACAACTGATATATGTATATGTATATCAAAATGGGGGGTTGGGTTGGGTAAAATCATTTTGCGGGTTACTATTTAACAGAAAACCCATGCGCGTTCCGCCCTCTTTCCTGTTCATTCGTTCCAGACGCACACAGAGAGATAGAAGATGAACACGAAGAAGAAGAAGATTGAAATGAAGAAGAAGAAGATCGAAGCAACGAAAGGTCTCTCTCTGTTTCTCAAAATCTCTAACACAAGGTTATGAATACTATTTCGTACCGGCCGATACCAACCGGTACATACCAGATTGACGAGTAAATGGTACCATAACCCTCCAATACCGTACCGGTCCCAATATTGCTCGGTACCAACCGTTTTGGTAAATACAGGGCGAGATTCATGCTCTACCGGAAATTCCGGCCGGTTTTTTTTTTGCAATGCTGGGTCATTTTGTAATAATGTCCAAATTAAGACCTAAAACCGTATTTGCACCTCAATTCGGTGTATCTATCTATACTGCAACTGATCTATCTAATAACCCTAAAACCCGAATCACGCATACATCGATCAGTGATTCCCTCACACTCACCATTCAAGTTGTTCCCATTTTCACCTCATCTCCAGCTTGTCGCCGTCAAATCTCACCCACGGCGGAGTCGGTGCAGCGCAGCTAGTCCCCGCTGCCCGCCGGGATCTGAGCCACCCTCAACCGAAGGTATTCCCTCCAGGCTCCAAGTTTCTAACACTCTATTTGGTCGACGTGTACACTGTTAAACCAAGTTTGATTTTTGATTTTGAACACCCAGTTTGATGTATGTATGCATTGATTATTAATATGTATGTGTTCTACTCTTCCAATTTGAACACCCCATTCAATCGGTTCTGAACAACCAATAGCCAACACATGCCGAATGCCCCACTGCATCTCTCTCTCTCTCACTGAATGTTTTTCACTATACAGACTGAAACTTGTAACGAATAGATCACTATACACAATTAAGTTACTTTGCATGTGTTATGTCAGATTTTATGATGAATTGCATGGTATGGGGAATTTTTTTGAGTTATAATTATATGAGATATAATTGTAATTACGGTAAATCCGAAACGGTACCTGGTATTTGACCGATACCGGTACGTATCATACCAGTAGGAAAACCGGTAACATGGCTAGTACGGTATTCAGAACCTTGCTCTCACAAATTAGGGTTTTTGAACAGATCGAGGAAGAAGAACGACGAACACGACAACCACCAAGGTATCTTTGTGTGTACGTGAGTTATTAGGGTTTTAAAATTTGGGGAAATTGCAGAAATTAGGGGGTTGGCTATACGAGACCGCTGTCTGTATTGAGTTTTGTTAATACAAAATCCTCTACTCATGGTAGAAAAATATAGATTCACTCTCTTCTAGTGAGGAATTAAAAGATTTGCTGCGTTTTTCTTTGAACTACTATCGTCTTTTGAATTTGATTATTAGAAGGCCCAGTATGCCACATCTCTATCACATTCAATCCTCTTTTGTGTAACTGGTACACAACCTCTCTCACACAATTTGTGTCCTCAAGGTCCTAAACAGCCATGTGGGTCTGTCCTTGCTGTTGAAGAGGCCATCGCACCATCTTGGTTTATCCACCGGAAAACGAACTTTATTTTATGCAGCTTTGTACAAAAGGGCTAATGGCAAGCGGTTTCCATGACATCCCTTTGTACAAAGGGCTAATGGCAAGCCTTGCTGTTGGAAGTTGATTGTTTGTCTAAAAATTTATTTCCCAAAGTATTCACCAACTTTGATGGTTAAGCTTCTGTTGGAATCTAGCATTTAAGTTAACCTTCAATTTGATGGCAGCCCTAGCTGAAATTCCTGGTGCCGATTCCGATTCTTTGAACTATATATATTTTTTTGCCAGTTTGGGTCCTTGGGAAGATTACTACGGATATCTAAATAAGTTATGAGGTTTTTCTAATATCTTGAATGGTTGTATTCACATTTGATGTTGTGAAACTGTCCTCACTTGACTCGTTTGTTCTATAACTTCTACCATGGGGGCTTTAACTCATTGCATTATAGGATTTCAATCGTTTGATGAATTATTGGAGTACTACAGAGATGTGCTCATAGGTAGTTGTTAAGGTGATAAAGTTATTTCTACCAATCTAGAGTCTTTTAATTCTCATATGCACCACTTGTTGGAAGCTGAATGAGTTAAAGTTGCAAGCAATGTATTTGGTTTCACTATTCTGTTATGTTGTGCTTCTTTCATTTGAATATCTTTGATGTAGGTATAGCTTAGTAAAAATATCTTTGAATTTTTTAGTTTGTTGTTCTTGTGCATCTCATAAAAAAGATGTTTTAAACTTGATTAGAGTTTGTGGCATACACTGTCCTCTTGAAAAATCAAGTTGACTGCGTTTGCTTTTGTGTTTTCAGAAACCAATTCTTGAGCCAAAGTTCTCAAAAACCCAAGGCCAAAGTTCTCAGGTTGATCTGTTCAATTTTGTATTTCATAAGACCGGTTTTTGAGCCCAAAGTTCTCAACTTCTGAAAAAACCAAATCGTATTTTCGGGCCTAAGTTCTCCAAAACCCAAAATGGTCAATCCCAAGTCAATAATTATGTATTTCATAAAACATACTGGTTTTCTAACTTCTTAGATTTGTAGTTTAGTATCATTATCTTTGTCCTTAAAGGTCTATTGTAGAAAATAGTTTTTTGGTGTGTGGTGAATGCAAATGTAACTTTGCCACCTTTATTTTGCGCTTATACACCTAATCTACTTAATCGATCAATTAGAATGAAAATGTGATTTCCTAATTAAACCTGTATTTATGGTTACATGTGCAGAAATTAGCACAAATATACAGAACTTGACAAGTCTACTGCTGTATGCAACGCCAATATGACTTGCAGCTCGTCAAAGGGGAGAGCACTTAGACAATTCATTTTGAGTTCATCGAAGTCTGCTGGTAGGAATTCCTCAGGGCGTATTAAGGTTTTTCACCGAGGGGGTGGATCGAAGCGATTGCAGCGAAGAATTGATCTGAAACGAAGCACTTCGTCTATGGGCATTGTAGAAAGGATAGAATATGACCCTAATCGTTCTTCTCGAATCGCTCCAGTACGATGGATCGAGGGGGTGCAGCTAGGCCGCCAGAGGAAATGCAACACAATAGAAGAGTTCGCTCCACCGCGTAAGATCCTCGAACCTACCACGACCACCATCCGCGGTCCATTTTCGTTCTCTTCCCTGCCCGGGAAGGTGGATCAAAGAAAGGTAGCTTCCTTCTCTCCTGGACTGATGGCGGCTTATGTAGTGGTCGGCCTTCCTACCGGAATGCCTCCTTGGTCGAAAGGCCCCTTTACTGGTAAGGGCGCAGGAAGCCAAAAAACTTGCGCGAAGGATGTTTTCTTCTCTGCCCTCTCCTCTCCAAAGGCCATGGGAGAGACTGCACCCCTTTCCTTCGGTAGCTCTTTTGGTTTCCCAAGGATAGCGGTAGCTGGGGCAAAGCCCGCTTTCTTCGCTCCGCGAATGAGAGAGAAAGTCAGAGGAAAAAACACGTTCTTTCTTTGCGAGATCCGAAAGTGGACAACGCATAGCATTCAATGGGCACATAGGATCAAACGTAAAGCAGCGCTTTCTTGGCAGAGTTTTAGGGGGCAAGAGACTGACGGGCTTGTTGGAGCTGCTGAGCATAACGAATCGAAGCCGAAGACGGATCAAAGTAGCTTGCCGACGAAGGATGGAAGGTGCAAAGTCGATCGTGCACCTGTCACTTATATAATAGCCAGTCATCAATTGGAAGCGGGCAAGATGGTGATGAATTGCGATTGGTCTAAACCTCCGACCAGCAACTAATTGGAAAATTACCAGACTATTATTAGTCAATGATTCCATATAATAATCAGTTGGTAATGGCAAAGAACTCAACAATTGCTGGATGGAGTTGTTATTGCCAAGGAATTTCTAGGGAGTGTTCTTCCTGACAACTTCTATTAGTTTGAATTCTTCTTTGTTTGAAACTGTTTTTGTTTTTCCCGTTTCTCCTATGAAATTATGTGCGGTTTGGACAAGTTCATTGGTGGCCATTTTGGCCATGTCTCTCACCTTGCTATTCGGCCTTGGTTCTGTTCGGGTAACTACAATTTCTGGAAATGCAACACCGTGGTTAGACTGATGGCAACAACTTTTTGCAGGAGAGGGAACTCTATGAGCAGAGACAAACCCGAATATAACTTCCTAATTCCGTATCCTGGTTCCAAGTGTTATAGTAGAGCATCAAACTCCTTGAATGTTTAGGTTTGTAATATGTCGTGCCCCAGGCGCACAAAACCAACACCAAACTCCTTCAATGTTTATGTCTAATATTTCGTGCTTCATGCGCACTAAAACTTCTCATCAATGTAAATTGCAGGTCCCAAATCCACACACAGAGTATCTCTTTAGATTGCATAAATTGTTTAGGCAACACCACAAAGACAACATACGCAATATAATTTCCGTTTCCAAATCAACGGACATGACCGATCGTGTGTAGCACATTGCTATGCCACTGGCATACGTTCACAAAATCCACCACAATTGAGACCCCAATTTTGATACTCCATCCGTTCACAAAATCCACCACAATTGAAATTGTTAAATCTCAAATAATAAAATGACCCAAAAAGATAATATTTTCAGTTACAACCTCCAAAATTTAAACATACAAACCCAACATAAAAGAAAACTTAAACTTTCAATTTAAATTCATACAAAAAACAATACCAAAATTAAACCAACAAGCACGACATTTTCGTGCGAAGTACGTGCCTTGGCCCCAGTTAGCCCTAATGTACCTTTATTGTTAGTTAAGACACTTGTTGCGATAAAAGGGAGAATTTTTAGTTACCAAATGAATGATCTATTTGATAAAAAAAAAAATTGAATGATCTTGAGTTTTGCATAGTAAAAAAGTAATTTCCTCTCCTATAAAAGCGATAAACACATAAACGATGGCGTGATTTTCTCCCTCTCTTATCTCACCTTTCTTGAGAACGTCATGAAGGGGATCAAGATCAATTGAACGATTACTAATTGAGGAGAATGTCATTTAAGGCGGCTTAAGAATGGGCCAGCAATTTATCTACGACGAGAAAGACTATGATCGGTAATCCCCTTTTCAGTTATGTTTCATTCAAGTATATTTTATTATTTTTATTTTTATTTTTATTTTTTTGGTTGGGGGGGATTTTTAGTTGAAAAATTACAATAATCAACTCTATCTTTCGATTGCAAAAGATTGACAATATTCTTTGTTTTGTTTTTCTGATCGGGGATTTTTTTTTTTTTTTGATCGGCAATATCAATCTTTGTTGGCAAGATCCTTTCGATTAAAATTATTGCATTTATGATAATCAATAAGTTGCCAAATTATTAACCGTCGTGAAGCCAAATTACAACCAACTCAAGCAAAGCATCGGTACGTCTAGTGATCTACACCACCAACTCCATATTTTAGTTCTTCTTTCTCTATAAGGCTTCTTCAATTCATCAACCCTACACTTTTGTTTTCTGGTCCTTTCTCGTTTCCTTAGACAAGAAAAGGAAATAAAAAGATTGGAATTAACCATCATTAATTATCATTTTTAGAAAAAATTGCAACAATGCATGTACGCATTTATTTGGGTGCGATATACACCCCTTAATCACCTTGAATTCGTAACCCACCCGCAACCATGCATGTATGAAAATTTGGTTTTTTCGCGTAACATGGCTCAATACCTCTTACTGTTCGTTCGTACTACAAATTAAAGCCCATGAGACTGAGTAAACATCAAAGAACAAATACATCTCAGATGGTAATTACTTAGTTATATACTCTGTTTTTCTAGTTAAATTTTATTGACCAATTTTGATAAATTTTTTAGTCTTTTTCTCTTTTTTGTATACAGTTTTTTTTTTTTTTTTGAAATTTTGTTACCAATTGAACACAAAAAACGAGGCTTCTGCTTCTAGTAAAGCTCTTGTCGTTCCTAAAAACAACTAAGGCCCCGTTCCGGAACGTTGAATAAGTCCTTATTTTTTAAGAAGGCAATTTTAAGTTCAAAAATAATGAGTTTATTAAAATTTAAAAATATGCAATATGGATTTTATTTGAAAGATCTTGATGAGATCTTTAATACAGAGCAAAAAAAATTAAAAAATTATTTTTTATTTACACTATTTTTGAGTTTGAAAATGTGAAATAAGTACTTATTTTTTAAGAAGGTGTTCTGGAACGGAGCCTAAGAAACTTGATCCGTGCGTATATACTTCCATCAGTCCTTTTGATTTCTCTGCTTTTATGTTTTTTTTTCTCCATTTAGATAGTTTTTGGTACATCGAATTCATGTAATTTCCGTGAAAAAAAAATTCATGTAATTTAAAACATTTAAGTCCGTAGAAATATTATAAAAGTAGATAAGCATAAATATCGTCCGATCAATGTAACCACATAACAAATTTGAATTATCTGATTTTCTGCAAACGATGTTTAAAGTTAAGCCAAAACACCCTTACGTATGAGACTTATTCACAAAGGGCATAACGTACTAAAAAAATTGGGCCTTAAGGGCATTTCCAAGGATATTGATCAAGCGCCAAGTATTGGGTACTCGGTACTCCCGGAGTATCACATGTGTGAACCAAAGATCGCCACCACATAATGTATGTCACTTATTATCTCTCAATCACCCAACAAAAATGAATAATAATGTATCTACCGCATAATTTGTCGCTACGTAAATGGTTAGGAGTACCAAGTAGGCAATGCCACATGGTACTCCTGAGCTGAAAGAGAATTTATATAAAATGACAAACACAAATTGGACTTCATTGAGATAGATAAATATTTCCATTCCATCTCAAAAACAGCTTGCAAAGATTACTTCTTTGCCCCTCAATTAAACAATCTGGGAAACTTGTTCAAACCCATCTTTTAGACCAAAAAAAAAAAAACATTTGACTAGGTAGTGATCATCGATTCATCATGCAGCTGCTGCTATACGCTTGGGTGTGATGTTTCTTATCATATGCCCTGTCAAGAACCAATGAACACTCTGCCCTGTGATGAAATCTAGGCTTAAAAAGTCCCCAAACTACCCTGAAATTTGATCTGAAGCTGAGGCGAAGAGCTAGGGGCAGCCCCTTCCCATTCCCAATTAGCGTGTCCTGCATAACTGCCCCTGCACCATACATTGGCTTATTCCTTGTGCCAACAAATAGTCGAAACATTGTTGAGCCATCGTTCCCCGCGTATAACTTTGGTCCCTGCACCAATATCAGTGACACGCTTTTAGATACCGCTATATATTCAATTACAATTCGTCTTTTGCTCAATGAATACAAAAGACTGATGACGGTATTGTGACGTCCCTATAGTGTCATTGTTTTTGTAAGCAATGAATTGTCAAATCAAAAGCTCTACGTGCATAGACATTAGACGTGGGTTTAGGCTCCTCAAGCTATTCATCCTTTGTGAGATTGAGGCCCAGAGGTCTGTCTGGATCTGTGACCGATTTTGTGCATAACTCTTTCTTTGATCGAGAATGATGCATGAGTACTCACGTTGAATTTAATTTTGTTCACCTTATTTAAAAGAGTGTGAACATTACGTACCCTCATTCTCATTGGTCGAAACGGTGTGAATCCTACTATAAAGTGATGTCATGCTTATCAAAAAGTGTATTAAATAGGTAAGACTTACACCATTTAAACCAATAAGCGGGAGGATAACATTTACCCACTTTTAACTATGCTTGACACGAGCTAATGAATTTTTATTTGATTTAGGGTGCATGCATGCAACCATGGATATTGGAATTGGAATTGAGACAAGAAATTAGTACATGACATGACACTTACATATGAAATTGCCAGAGGAAGAGTTGCAAAGGACATTGCCATAGATGGGGGATGGAGGTGAAGGCCAAAGAGCTTAGACTTGTTCTCTACCAATAGATCAATGGAACAGTTGCAGGTGAGAACTTTAGTTGCAACACCAGAGCCATCCACTCCCTCTCCTAGTGCAAATTCTCGAATTCCTGCTATCTGCATGCACCAAGTTTTAATCTTTTGTTAGAGAGAAGTATAACTAGTAATAGGTAATAGCTAGAAAGCAAAATAGAAAAAAATTAAGGGTTCTTTTCTGGGAGTGGGAGTATGAAATTAACAGGGCTATTCAACACCTCAAGAAGAAAGGGTTCTTTTCTGCTCTCTATAAGTTAGCTATGGCTGGGACAATTTATTATGTTTGGAAGGCTAGGAATGACTCAATCTTGGGCAACAAGCAATGTATTCCGAATTCTGTTTATGAGCAGATTGTTCAGAACGTGTGGGATAGAGTGTTTTCTTGGAGAAACTGTGGCAACCCTGTGAATTGAGTCTAATGTAGAGCTAATTGGAACATCTCGGAGAAAATTTTGTAGCTAGTAGTAGTTAGGTCAGTTTAATTCTTTGAATATTGTTTACTGTTTTTGCTTCCAGCAGTTTGCTCGGGTATGCCCCTTAGTTCCTTTGTATCTTATTTTCTTTTTGGTAATAAAATCCCTCTTTACCAAATTACGTAAATACAAAAATGTTCTACTAGTAATATGAATTTGCACTTAAGCCGTCCATTTTCGCTGTACTAATGTAATTTGTTCAAGTATCTACGAATGTTTGACCAAGTTATTTTTTCATGTGGATTCATAGTTTCGCAAAAACTGCAAAATAAATGGTTCAATTCTTATCAGTTTTTAGACCAGAAAGGATCGTGATGGCTCAAATTGGACCAGACTAGACGTGAGCCCGTTCCGAGAGGGAGATAGAGAGAGTGTTTAAACTACGTACCTTCACAAACATTTTGGGAGGTGGAGGCTTTGTAGCAATGTAGAAAACAACCAAAGCAACCCCCAAGCTTACCAAAACCCTCCACATTACTTGCAAACAAATCCAAGCCAAAGAAGGAGAAGCCCCAAATGACAAATAATATCTCCACCACCACCACCACCCCAATTCTCTTCCATAATACTCCTCCTCTTCCTCCTCCTCCTCCTCCTCCTCCTCATCATCATACTCATCACCACAGCCAATATGATCATGACGATCAACTCTAACAATCAGACGGTTCTCCCCGGTCTCGGTCCCCACAGTCCCACCGCTGTGCGCGTCGTACGCGATCTTTTTCTCGTGCAAGAACGAGTTGTTGGACCCGCGAGAGGAGGAGTACCGGGAGAGAGCGAACCGGGGCGTGTCATGGGCCGGGTTTGCGGTGGAGTGGTTTTCGGCTCGGGGCGGGGAGTTGGGTGGGGATAGTTCGGCGGTGAGTCGGAGATCAGTGTTGGAGTGGGAGAGCACGGTTGATGGGCTTTGGACGAAGTATAGCGCGTATGGGTAGGACCGGAACAGTGCTTCCTCTTCTGCGTCCATTCTCATGTGGTTGTTTACCATTGGAGAGAGAGAGAGAGAGAGAGAGAGAGAGAGAGAGAGAGAGAGAGAATGATGTTTCTGACATGGTTTTTCGTATCATTTTGGAGGGGGGTTTTAAACTGGAGAAAGAGACGTTGCGTGGGGGAACTAGGAGCCATTTTGATCTAGCCAGCCACAAAAATGTACGTCTTCTTACACCTCCGTTTCGTGATAGTTCCGTTTATCGCCTTACTGTGAAAGGCCGAATTGACCCTTTTTGCTATAAAATTAAAAAGTGAAGGAACGGAGCCAATTTTATTACTTAGAGGTTGCAAGAAATTCATATAGTATATGTTAGAGTCAAGAATTGAACTTACCGAAGTACTCAATCAATGAGGCCAACTAAGATCTTGTTCTACTAAAATTCTTATATTTTAAGTATTTATTTATTTCATTTTACAAGATAAGTTATTTTCTCATAACACTACATTTAATTTAAAAAATAAGTATTTATTTAAAACGTCTATTTTAAACAGTATGTTCATGTGTTAATCAATGTCTGATCAGGCGTGCAAACTTTTTACCGTAGATTTTGTTTTCTTTTGAGCTTGTAAAGCCGAGCCATAGCTAATTGACTAATTCGAAGCCGGGTATGACAAAGAAGCCGTCCAATAATTACGGTGGAGCCTAATGCTAGAATCAGTGCACACCTAAACTATATTACTATTGGCTTTACACCGAATTGTTTCTCCTTTTCGTGGCTCAAGGAATGATAACAAAGCAAGCACGCTTAATTACCATTGATTAATTACTAGTACTATGATTTTGCTATGGTCATCTTAATCTCTAAGGAATTAAAGTTTCATGTCTTCTTGCCCACAAAGATTGTTGATAAAGAAAAAAACTATTTCACGCAGCTTTCCGTGAATAGTGGTTTATAGAAGTGAATCTCGCCCGTCCAAAGTGTATTGGACGGTCTGAATTTTAATGAAACTTTTTCGGAAAAAAGTTAAACTTTTCTCCGAAAAGATTTCATTAAAATCCGGACCGTTCAATGCCAAAACGGACAACTGAGATCAAGCGGTTCCATAAATAACCTCTTTACAGCTAGCGGCTCTGTGAATAAGCTATACTCGTTGATGAAAGGTGTTGAGTGGTTAAAGACGATTTTTTTTTTTTTTTAAAAATAACCGGACGTCCCGACTGCACCTTTACACGTACTTTTGCCAGTGTGAGGAAGAGAATTAGGAAGCAATGAAGGATGTAATTAATGCTAATAATTTTAGTTTTGCTTGCTTTCGAAGGGATGATGGATTGAACAGGAAGGCTGACCATGTACACTGGTGATCATGATTGAAGATCATAGCGAGAACACATTGAGAAATAAGTAGGAGTATTCTAACAGTAGCTTTTACATCAAGGTATAATGAATTCCACTTCTCATTGTCGTCATTATTAAAAACCCCTGTTTTATTTTGTTTTATTACTAGCGTATGCCCGTGCCTGAAGGCACGGCTCGAACAATCAGCACACGGAAATAAATATTGAACTTGCGTGTAATATACAGCTCAAATAATCACCACACAGAAATTAATACTAAACTTGCTTGCAATATACAAACTCGTGTCTAACAGATTCAACTATGCGATAAATAATAACGCAATATATCCATTGATAAACATCACAATCTTAATGAAAAGGAAATATGGGTAGCAAATATACAAAGAATGATTGAAGAACTCACCTCAGTGATTTCAATGAAGTAGATTTTAGTGGTATTGAATTTCTCTCTCTCTCTCTCGAGAAGCGGGGGGGGGGGGGGGGGGGGGGTGTGGGGTGGGGGTGGTGTGTTTTTCTGTAAAGAAAGTAAAGAAGAAAAATGTGAAAATGATATGAACGAAGTATAGAAAATTCTATTTTCGGTGATTTTCGTGATATACGTTTGACAGCTTAGAAATAGAAAAAAGAATGTTGACTTTGATTTTGGTGATCTCGGTGGTTTTGATTTCGATTTTGTACAAAGGTTATATATGACTTTGATTTTCATTTGAATAATGCCTTAATGGGTGGTTTTAAATACAATGCTTTACTGGGAGCAATTTATGAGAGACAGAGAGAGAGATAGATATGTAAGTTAATACATTGGGAAACCTTCATTCATTCCTTAGGTTAATACATTAGAAAACTTTCATTCATTTAATTCAACGGCTATAACCCTCACTAAATACAATTGAACGACTGTAGATGCACCTATGTTTATATGCATAGACATTTTCGATGAAAAACCGCTCTGTTTTATAATATAGATTATTATTATTTTTATGAAGGCTATATGGTCCCTATATGTCACGACGACCAGCTCTTAATCGCAAGTGTTTATGTTAAATATACTACATTTGAGGATATACTCAAAGGCCGGAAAATGATTTTGCCACTCCCCTTTTCTCTAATGCCACTCCCATTTGTGTCTATATTAATTTGAGAGTGTCAAAATCAAATTTCATACTAAAATAATACATTTACGGTTGTGGTTTCGCACTATATATGGTGGTGGTATCTTGGGAGTTCTGCAAGGGTTTCCTCAAGAGATCAAATATTTTATCTGCAAGTCCAAAAGGGTTCATCTTGTAAAGCTTGATGAGTACATTATTTGTTAAAAGAAGAGAGGGTTAGTGTTTTTTTTTTTATCAGAAGAGAGGGTTAGTTCATTTAAGCATATAGTCACGGAGCCAAAAATTACGTAGAAAGGAGGCCGAAATTTAGAACCAAAAATCATATTCACATTTTCACATGGTTGTTGAATTTTAAGTTTTCCTTACATGTAGTTTGAAATTCAAGTACGTACAAAATCTATAGAACGATATTTTACAAGAAAAATGTAGCCATTTTCTATTTATACTTGGCAAAATATACAAATATACACATAAAAAGAAGTTGTAATTGTTTTCTACTACATCTTAATCCAATATTTCATTTTTTGAAGTTTGGAGGGGCCCGAAACTTAATTAGAACCGGAAATCATATTCACAATTTCACATGGTTGTTGAATTTTTAAG
>CM033794.1:8581391-8606391 GCA_019656835.1 Rhododendron ovatum | reverse complement strand
TTTCCCTTACAAGTACTTTGAAATTCAAGAACGATATTCTACAAAAAAAAAAAAAATATAACCATTTTCTATTCATACTTGACAAAATACACACACACACACACATATATACATAAAAAGAAGTAGTAACTGTTTTGAACTACATCTTAATCCAATATTGCATTTTTTGAAGTTTGGAGGGACCGATATAGCAGATAATGACTATTGTAATGTGTGTGTGTGTGTCTATATATATATATTTTAGGCAAATTCTAGCAAGGTTGGGGGAGACCCGAACCTCCCCTCCTACATGTAAGTCCGTCCCTACATGTAGTTATCATCTTTTATGCCTTCGAGCACATGCAATGTATCTTGCTCCGTCCCTATATGTAGTTATCATCTTTTACATCCTCGAAGGCACATCTTGTTTGGTTTAACTTTTTGAAAGTTATTTTTGATGTAATAAATGGTAATGAGTAGAAAGAAATAAAGAGATAAAGATATTGAGAAACACATAAAAAGAAAAATGAGATAAGAATTGAACCAAACAAGATGGAAACTCATAATCCGAGTGTCAAATTTCTTGCCAAACCACGACAAAAACGTCCAATCATACCCTCATTCCACCGAAATAATCCATCAATTAATCGAGCCCGAAGAGTGAATAAACGAGGAGAGAGATTTTTGGTTTGGGGGCATTTCCAATGCTGTCGACCATGATTTATTACAATGCCTGTCCTGTAATTTAATCAGCCTGACGATTCATCATCTCCGAAGCAAAGAAAAAGTCGACAGAGAAAAAGGAAAAAAATATAAAGTCGTCGCCTGAGAGATTCGAACTCTCGCGGGGAAACCCCATGTACTTAGCAGGCACACGCCTTAACCACTCGGCCAAAGCGACGCTTCGATGCTGGGGGATGAATTTAATTTCAGATATAAACTAGTATAAGCGAAGTACAATCCGTTATTGTGCAGCTTATTCGGTAAGCTAATTGTTCGCTTGGGAAGATCTATAGGCCAAATCAAAAACTTGAAAACTTGATTTTTCACCCGTGTTGAGCATTTTGCGTCATGTAGTAACTATCGGCAGTCGCTTGGGAAGATTTATAGGCCAAACCAAAAACTTAGAAACTTGATTTTTCACTTGTGTCGTGTTGAGCATTTCGTGTCATGTAACATTGAAGATACATTCACATCTATCGCTACTTTGATGGAGTAAATAATTTATCTTTCGTGTCAAAAAAAAGCATTGTACGGTGCACCCATGCTAGACATGGGGGTACGGATTTTGTTTTATTATGGTTAACGATGTTTACCCATTCCCACTAGCCGATTTATGATTCAAAATTAAATGTGAAGTGTTTTTTTTTCTTGTGTCATTTTCTAATATTATCAAAAAAATGTGTGCTATGTAATATAGAATAGACGTACTTAGTACATTAGTATACATTAGCAGGTAACAGGTAACAAAATAGCTTTAGAAACAGTCAGGGACTCTCAAACACCGGACCCGTTCATTTTGGTATTTTGGATTTGTAGGTAATGAATATAGAAAGAAATAGAGTAATGATTGGAGAAAGAGATAGAGAAAAAAAATGAGAATAATAATTAGAATTCAAAACTCTTAAATGAACGGGTCACTAGAGTATCCTTTATTTGCTCGTCATTCTCGAATGTCTTTTTGTTGCAGGTGCTAGAGTGATTTAATCCAATAAGTACTCGCTATAAGTTTGCTTTTGCAATCCATTTGGGGTAGGCATTTTTTTATAAGGCTTGTTTCTTGTGCTTTATTCTTTTTAACAATGAAATTCTTACTCTTTTCTTAAAAAGAAAAAAAAAACCAGTCAAGGATTCTCGAACTCTAATATCTAATTTGTTACTCTTTTCTTAATAAGCTGGATTGGCTAGTTTCTAGGTATCTCTTTTCTATGTATATGTATAAACTCAACGCTAAAAATTGAATAAAAGACAGACTACCAAGAGTTCAAGACATTAGATGTAAACGTACCAATATTAGAAAAACTGAAGGCAATTTGTAAAAGTAGATTCATCCTAATTTATTGGATTTTTTTTTCTCGAAAAATTGATTGGATTGTGCAAACCAAGAAGAAAGGAAACGAGAAAAAAAAACCTACAAGCAAACAGTCCATCTTTGTATATGCAAAGTATTGAATCAAATGGTGATCTCAATATCCGGATAAAAAAAAAAGATCTAAATATTGAGTGCGCATAGAAGCAAGAAAGAAAATTCGAGGATGAGCAAGTAGCTTTTATTTTCAACAAAAATAGATCCAAATTTGATGAAGAACAACTAGCAAACAGTCCAAAGGATGTGCACACACATCGCTCCCAACCCAAGAAATACGAGAAAGTAAATACTTTCGCAGCATGGTTCCCAAACAAGAACCATTCTTGGTCAGACCAAACCAAACGAAACTTTGACAAAAGATATTAGAGACATGAATGGAAAGTGTTTCTTTTGATTACGCCAAACAGGCTTTCAAAAAGGCGCAGCACCTGTTAGATCCCCAGATTGACAGGATCCCGCAAGAACCTCTCCATCTGCCTTGCTCTAGTCTTGATGGACATGTCAAAGACCTTTTGGCTAAATTCCACCACCAATCCACCAAGAATGGAAGAATCAATCTGGCAAAAGCAAACTAATATTAGAGACATCCTAACAAAACCAGTAGATTACCAGATACCCATCACTGTTATACAAATATGTATCTGCTTTTATATATATGCATGAATCTCAGTCAACCTATCATCAAAGCATTTAGAATCGCAGGAAAAGCTACCTTCTGTTCAAGCTTAACCTTCTTCCCCTGTCCAAGTATTTCCTGTAGAGTTTCTTTCAGTTCTTTCTCCTCTTCAGCAGGAAGAGGCTGGCAAAAAAAACCACAAAAGATATGGGTTAGAAAGAATTGTCAGTGACTTCCAACCACTATATGCAACTAGTAGTGTCGTTACAGTTTCGATGTAGACCTGTGGGCTGTGGCATATGGTATTCCGAATCAGTAATTTGCATTTAAGGAGTAGAACCTATGATGCACAGACACGGATACCGATACCGACACCGACACGGGAATTCTAAAAAAGACGGGACACGGACACGGCAGGGGACACGCTACGTGTATATTTATTTTAATAAATAAATAAATATAGTTTGACAACCAGAAATTTAAAAACATTACAATTTGGCCCCAAAATTTAAAAAAAAATTACAGTTTGGCCTCTGCCGTGTCCCATCAGTGTCCCCAGCCGTGTCCCCCTAAAAATTTATATTAAATTATGGGACACGCCACGTGTCACATACGTGTCCCCGAGGTGTCCCCGCCGTGTCCCTATGTCCGACATTGCGATACTTCGACCTCTAGAGGCGTCGGTCGGTTCTTCATAGAGTAGAACTTACAATTACGGTTGTCACAATGGCTGTCACTTCTCCCCTATGCGCCATGGTCACGTCTGTAAATCTCTTGGCTATAATTTCCATCTGCCTTAGCCTCCCATTCTCAGCCAAAATTACTAGGTAGAAAACAAGACAAAAGATAGTTTTAGGAGTTAACATGAACTGCCACTAGCTCCAAGCAAATAATTTCATAATTAGAAGGCAAAATCGAACAAGTAGAGCAGTAACATAAACAAAAGTGTCAACAAAGAAAGCAGTGAACCATGTTGGGAATAGACTAATCTGTCTACACGAAGCAGATGAGTTTCTTCCAGAACTGGTTCCCTTGACTCAAAATTTGTGAGAGAGCAATAATGAAAGATAGTTGCACTGGAATGCCTTGCAATTGTTGTCATCAGCTGTGTTTGGATAAGAAAGTTACAGAATAAACTTAGTTTTCTGAATTCATACTTTCCTTTCCCCCGTGGATACCTCTAATCCTTGATTCAAGCACAATCTCTATCAAAAACTTCACCATTGCAGGTTCTCAGAATAAGTCAGAACGCTGAGTGAGTGAGAACTACTGACATATCATGATTAGTCATTGAGAAACCATGAAACCCTGACAAAGTCTAGTCTCGGACATTAACATCACTTAAAAGTAAATAAGGCCGCAACTAAAACAAGGTTGTAAAGACACTACATTCTCCACAAGTTTCCAATACAAATTACCCTCGAAGAAATTGTCTCTTTGGAAATTTAACCTCTATTTAGTCTTTACAATGTAATAGTGGGCAACTTCTGCGTTTACACATCACTTCTGCATTTACCCATTTGTTATTTTCCTTAATAGAATTATACTTGAGAATGGAACCTTTTTGAAGACATTCTTCATGGACAATCATTTAAAAGACGTACAAGGGAACAAATGTTTCAGAGGAGAAAAAAGACCACACAACAGTAGAACTAACAAGATCCAGGGATGTGATTTGTGCTTTGTGATTTGGTTCTATTATTCTAAAGTGAGAAGATATGAAACAAACTACTAGTGCTTAAGCGGGCTCCTTATCTATAACCTGTGAAACAGATGGAGTATTATTTTAATTCGTGATTAAGGCTTGTAATGTACATGCAATTTCTTAGGAATATCTAAATGAAACTTGGGATGCAGAGTCAATCAAAAGACACCACTGACCTCTTAAGCCAAAAATTCATGTTGTCAGCTTAGTCGTATCCAGGACATACTTCGAGCAACAGTTATACTGACATAATCGGAAATTTGAACGTATCCTATGTACAATTTATTGTACTTTTTAACTAGATCTAGATGTTATTCAAGTAAAAGGAATCTATCTCCACATTCGAACTACCGATAACTTCAATACATATATGAACCTTATGTCTTTACGTAATAAGGGAAGGCAGTGCCTTACACAAAAAGTTCCTTGTGATATCAGACAATTTAGCTTCAGCACAAATTTCCGTTAAAGCCTTGATTCTAGTAACCTTAGGGACTGTCAAATCTTTCATGAACTGAGCAAATGTAGGACTTCTCTTTGAAGCCTCAACAAGGTCAAGAAGCTCAGATTCAACCTTTTCCAGTGCATTAGCTTTTACTGCTGAAAGGTACAATGCAGAGGCATAGTTTCCAGATACACCAAACATAGTCAGAGGCACCTGAAATATATAGGGAAACATAAAAGAAATATTGACATAAGAAGATAATCCTATATGTCAGAAGTATTGAGATGCCTAATACATGCCATGCATGCAGAAAAAACCAGGGCCCATACTACATCTTTGCTTCATAAATATAATATGAAAACACAAACAAAAAACAAGAAGATTGACCATAATACCTTCCAATTTTTCAACCAGATTTAAAAATTTATCCAAACATTCTTGGAAATTTCCCTCGCATAACAAGTATCTGTGATAGTTTTCTTTCTTACTCTTGACGATATGGATTATGGACATTTATTAATAGGGACCTGGAAGATAATTGTACAAAAGGGTATTACAAATATGTTACAGGCCCCTATGTCAGTTTATTTTTGGTGCTCCTGACCATCCAATAAATCCCAAGTCTATTGGAGCAGAGGCCCATACCCAATTTGTAAAGCCCGTTCTCACAAACATCCTTGTCTCCATTAATAAATGACCATATTCCTAGCTTGAACACCAGGAAAAAAAAAAAAGAACGGATTTCAGCATTTGATCTTTTCACAAACCCAAAAGGCATAACACTCCGGAACAATGTATAGTTGATTTTTTTTTTATCCTCAGCCCGTCAGGTCTCCTCATGAGCTCGGGTTTTCTCATTTCAATTAATAGCCTCAAGTTGCCCACCTGACCCATGGGGCCAAATCAACCTCGCCCAATTACTAGGACACTGCCAAGTACCACCACTTGTCTCCACATAATCTTGATAAATCTTTCCTCCATATACTGGTCGAACAAACTAGATCTTCTCAGACTCCGAATCAAAACCATGGTGTCTACTCTACATAAGCCAACATGTACAACATGCAGTTCTTGCATCGTCCAAAAACACCCCACCAATCCCACACTTTCCTTTCCTACTCTTCTCTAACTTCCATAGGACACCCATCTTTTCTAATATACAAAACAGTGAACACCAATCGGTGAGCACAAATTTTTGAAGATGTATCACAAATGTGATTTCCGACATTGTCTTAATAAAAATACAATTTTACAATATTTCTAATATAGCATGAATAACTGTTAGGGCAAAGTAGTAAAATCACTCGAGCTCAACAACCCACTCCCACACCCCATGTATTCACACACGTACATGGAGTTTGTCCCATCTTCTAGTACAATCTAAGGGATCCTATTATCAGTCACAAATCCCCCAATCTCGTTCACCGAAGGGAAAACACTGTCTACCCCCAACTTTTCTCAAAACCAAATCCATCTCTAACAGAAACAGTGTCTTGCAATTTCTGCGAAAACCCTAAGTGCACACATGCCAGATATATTTCTAAAAACAGCACAGCTTATATGCTAAGAGTTCCTACTAAGACCAATACGACTTCAGCATCATCTCCTCAAGCAAACCACATCTAATAGGCCAATAAAAATAGCTATCGCGATTGAATCTTAAAGCCGAAGCGCACCAATTTAGGTCAAATAGCCTGTAAATAAAATTTAAAGCTCAAAGAGACTATTTACCTTAACTTTCTGTTCCTTTGGAGGAGATGCTGAAGAATAATCCCTAGAGAACTGCAACAAACAAGAGATATTTACATCAATTTTCACTAGAGGAGTTTCAGGTAAGAAACATTTTCCACTACATACGAATCCAACAAACAGAATCCAAATCCATTTCATTTAACCCTAAAACGGAGCAGGAACGTCCAACGACGGGAAGGCGGAGAGAAATCAAGCAATTTGAAGGGTTGAGTTACCTCGGGATTGGAGAAGGCAGGGCATAGCAGGGTGGATCGCTGGGGGGAGGAGAGAGAATCGGATCTCAGAATCTTCTGGAAGTGAGGGAGGCTTGATCTCAGACGCCCAGCCATTGCCATTCCCACGAATCACAAATTCCTTCGTTGTATTCTGAGAGAGAGAGAGAGAGAGAGAGAGAGAGAGAGAGAGAGAGACTAGCTCGAAATGGTCTCGAAATGGTGACGTTGGTTAGGGTAGGCATGGTGCTAGCCTTTTTGTTTATTTTTCTTTCGTGGAATTTGATTTTATTTATAATTGGCCCTGTTATTCCTAAATTTTTTGTTTCAGTATCAAATCCAATTTTTTTTACTTCCCTACCCATTTTTAGACTTCACTCGTTGTACTCTAACTGGCCAAAAAAATAATTATATTTTTCAATTGATAATTCTTTTAATATGCAATATAGATCTAGCTTCATAGATCTTAATTAATTTTTTCAAATAATATTTTCAAAATCACAAAAATGATTATAGATTACAAAATATAGTCAATTGAAAACTAACACAAACTTCTAAAATGGACTAAAAAATTAGGATGGAGGGAGTATGATTTTTTATTTTTTCCTTCAGATTCACCTTAAACTCTTTAAATTGGTCGTTTGCTTCATGAGAGGGGTTTAAAAAGTAAAGGATAGAGTAAAAGTAAAGGGTAGAGTAATGACAGGAAAAATATCAAATATTTGTTCTTTTTATTGCTAATGTTGTCCTATATGCATTTTTTTCCAACTGCAGTTCACATTTTTATACTTTTCGGATTGAAACTCATTAAAACTAATGTTTATCTCAAAAAATTAAGACAAAGAGTTTAAAAAAATTATAAGTAAAGCGAAATGCTAAAGCAAAAATTTAGGAATAAAATGCAATAATCTCATGCATCTCGATGATTGGGGTTTGCAAATATTTCCGTAAAAAACACAAAAGCCAAAAAAATTCATGGCTTATTTCATCATTTTTAAGTACTTATAAAATTAGGCTCATTTTCTTTTATGATTCTTTTGCGCAAGGACAAAGAAAATTTAAATTCTTTTAATTGAAAGTCAAAGAATTTAATAAAAAAAAACGTTAATAAAAAGAGGAATCAACCTAAAGGAATTCTTAGACGTGAAGGTAAATATAAAAGCGGTCTTGCTAACCTTTGTTTACTAGGCAGAGCATAATACACAAATAATTTCAAACAAGTTCGGATATCAATATATATCTCATGGATATTAATACACTTTTACATATATCAATACACTATTTGCTGATATCAATGCACATTTTATCTATGTGGAGGTTAGCATTTTCCAACAGAAAGATTAGAGAGTATACGCAAAGAAATCCCTCTAATAGTATATATATTTGTTTCAAGATCAATTCTTTTCCACCAAGATCATCTGAAGAACTGAACGGAATTTCAATCTCTCTCTATCTCTCTCTAAAATACAATCCCAGCAGAGAGAGAACCAACCAAAACATAAACCAATGAAGCAGAAAAAGAAGAAAAATGCATTCTTTGCAATAGAGAGACCCCGAAAGACAAAATACATCCAACAGCTCCAGGAGAAAAAAAGGACAGTCGCAAGATGACCAAAAAAATAATGAACATAAATTGGCCATAGTCCCACCAGTGAAATGTACTTCCAAGAAGATGCAATGTTTGCCTTCCAAAATGACAGCGATGAGCAACTGAAGTGTATATCACAGCTAGATGGTTTATGATCTAATATCTGATCTTCCAAATCACAGAAGAATGTGAATCATCGACTGCGTACCTTAGAACCGATGAAACACTTTCTATTTCTTCATGTGCTATCAACTTAGACCTTAGTAATGACAGTAAATCCCTGTACCGAGACTGTTTTCTCTTCAGTACTCGGGTGTAAGCAACGAGTCCAAGCCATTCAAATTCTCCCCTCTCCACTTGAAAAATTGGATGGAAACTAGAACCAAGATCCACAGAATGCATCCTTTTTTTAACAAGCTTGTGCATATACCTAACAGTAAAGAAATCAGGCAGACAAACTTTTATGTGACTCTGCATGTCTTAGAAGTAAAGCTTTGATAAATGACACACAAAAAAACAAACTACGGAGTTTCAACTAAGAAAACATGATATCGAAGAAATATAAACAATTGCTGACAAGATGCAGAAAAAACACAAGCAAAATAACTGTCTGTGAATGCATTTATTTCTTTTTGGGAAAAGTTATTGACGATACTACCGAATTTGACGGCACCATTACAAGTGAGTTAACAATCAACAACTACATACCTCAAAGACTTCTCAATACTGCACATGTATGATTTCAAGTCAAGCTTGCAGATGTTAGACAAGTCACAGACATAGCAATGGAATTTCATCGCACATAGCAGGAAAGCTTGATAAATATTCAATCTGACAACTGCCGACGAATTGATATTTGAATCGAAGAATATGGGATGGCATTTAGGTCGCAGATAATCGCACAACTTTGCCTTTAAATGACCGCCTGGTTTACCTTGCCAGCAGACCGTAAGACTTGAACTTAAATGCATATTCAGGTACCTGAGCCAGGAAATCAGAAGAACAAACTTATGAAGTACATAAGTTTGACAAACCTCCTGTTCTTT
The DNA here is from genome assembly GCA_019656835.1 of Rhododendron ovatum. Classification (NCBI taxonomy): domain Eukaryota; kingdom Viridiplantae; phylum Streptophyta; class Magnoliopsida; order Ericales; family Ericaceae; genus Rhododendron; species Rhododendron ovatum. Next base: position 8,596,959 of record CM033794.1, on the reverse strand, counting down.
AATCACTTGCAGATCTGCTGTTTTGGAAATTAGGGCATATATGATGCATCCATGGAATCAATCAGATTTAAGCGCGCGCGCGCGCGCACACACAGAGAGAGAGAGAGAGAGAGAGAGAGTATTTACATATCGCATCTAAAGACAAGAAAGTATTTAAATATCACATCTAAAGACATAACTACAAAGATTTAATACAGAAGGGTATTGCACGAAAGAAAGATAAATCATGCCTTCACAAATGCTCATCTATGTTAAGAAAGAAAATTTGGAAGAGAAGGGTTAGTCGCCTTTTGAGTGGATTAAACCTGGATGACAAAATATGGCATCCCCTTGGTTTCTAAAATTGATCAACTGTAAGCTACACTGATATGGGTGTAACCCAGACTTGGGTTGCCAAATGGCACTTTATGCTTTCGTGGCACCGTTAAAAGCAGCCAATAAACAACATAATTCCATCTGAGAATTCTGTATAGATTTTCTCCTCATAACGAACACAAATGGTTTTGAACTTACACCAATCCTATTACTAGTGTGTGTTTCTGGTTCTTAAAATTCTAGAACAATATGTGTACTTTATTTTGATGCGTTATAGATCCATCCTCGAGTTTCAACAAGAACAGAGTCGCAATGGTTCCAAGAAAATGGACCAAAACTAACACTCTGTCTAAGAAAGCAGAGAAAACCCATAAATTACATTCAACCGCTGGCTTAATTGCATCATTTGTTAGAAAACCAGAGATTGACCTTGTGTAGTCTGCCTGAACTTCTAAAGTGCGACAGTTGATAAACAAGCCACTCCATCCAAGAAATGGTACGCCATCTGGCCCCGTGTACACCCGGTTTGATGCAAGTCCTGATACTTGGTCAGCATCAAAATTTAGCCCAAATTTTGCTTCATTCATGTAGCAGTTGTATTCTCTGAATCCCCTTCGGAGCCTGGAGAAGAAACTAGCAGCTTGCTTCTTCGAGGTTGATATGAAAATGAAGTCATCGATAAATCTAAGTAGCATGTATTTAGGGGACGACAAGATGACTCCAGCCTCATTATTTGGAAGAGAATAAACATGATTTCTATTCTCTGTTGCAGAAAATTTGTCGTTACCAGGTTCTACACTCTTCTGCAGAAATGGAATTATTACCTTGGTTTCTAGATGCCCATAATAAAATGAGCAAAGCAGTGAAGACAAAACACTTCCTTGGGGTATACCAACATCTTGCAAGTAAAAGTGCTTATCTAATTGCAGTACATTGTGCTTCACATGCTCATTTAGATCAAAGAAAAGCTCCTCCTTCCTTGTATTTTTGCTCTGACCCTGAATCATCCGAAAGCAGTAAGTTAAAAGAAAACCAAGCTTCCTCTGAAAGGATGTCTACTACATACTGATGTCGCTCCTTTAATGACTAATGTTGGATCTTGACACACGTAGGTTAATAATCGCCTCCAAAACTAGTATATGAGCCTCGGTGGTCTATCCACAATGGCCAACGAGTTTTGAGTTAAGTGCTTTTAACATGGTATCAGAGCTAGGTTTTCCAAAGCCTTTGGCCAACCCTCTCTAGATTGATTTCCCCCTTTGTTTGTGTCATCACTGAACTTCATTTCATTGTGATTTCCTCATGGACTACGTTGTAATATCCGGGTACAATATTGGCATGCTGTGAGAATGAGGATTTGTACTTATGTGGGGACAACTCAGGTAGGCCTTGTTTTTTTTCTCTTTTCTCTCTTAATGTACTAGATGCTTGATATCCACAACTAATGCTTTTGATTTTATTTTCCTTCCAACCTTACGTTATAAATTTGTCTATTCGTTGATACTATATTTCAAAATTGCAGAACTAGCCACCAAAAAAGTGAGTATGGAAAGTTTAAAGTTAAACTCAGAGAGTGGAGGAGAGACATCCATGAATGAAAAAGACCATGCTCCTCTGTGAGTTAAGTTACGCAAATTTTAAAAAGAAATAGATGGAGGAATTATGGGATATAAACTCACTGTCAATTGAGCGGCTCTATGTAGTTATGCTACTAAAATAACAGAATAAAAAGAATAGGGCCTCCCTAATTAGATTGAGCACATGAGTTCACATATAAAGCTGTGGAACATTTGCTCAAAACCTTTTGCGAAACTGATCAGACCCTGCCTAAGAGTAAATGAACACTGCATGCTCGATATTAACTGGATCAAGATAAAGTATTCCAGTTTTCCTTTTCATAAAAATAAAATAAAATTGAAGGACTCCTGAACTTCTTGCTGAACATGTTTTTACTAAGGATTCATATGAAATGGTTAGTAATCTTTACACATTAAAGAAAACACAAACACACCCCGATCTTTCCTGCATTATGTGTTTCTTAGGTTTTGGCATACCACCGTACCACTAACACAGATGCACAACATATTATTGTTTTGTGGCAGTACAATGTCAACCACATCATTAGCAGCAAGAAATCTAGCAAATAAAGACGGGGAAAAAAGTTGGCAGCTACTAAAAGTAAAAAAAGTATGGTACCTGATTAACAAGGATGCCTTGCAATGAACAACGGGAGGCAAAAGATGTAAAAATAGTAGAGCCAATGCTGGTGTCTTGGTCTGCTAGTATTAGGTTTTGATGAGCCCACAAAGATTTATTTGCACAAACAACTTGATGAGACTTCTTTATGAGATATTCATCACTCTGCATTATTTCCTCCATTACACTGATCAACTTATCCTGCTTAACAGAATCAAATGCTTTAGATACATCTGAGACAACAATGAATACTTCAGGCACCTTTGTCGATCCATTCTTCAGAGCTGATAAGAAAGGGCATAGCTTTGTGTAGACATTATTATAATCGAATACTGAGGAGCCCAAATTCTCTGGTTCTTTCAACTGTAGACCTTTTAGTACTGCATGCAAATCACGAAGAACACTATTCACAGACCTGAAATAGTCATATTTAACTTCTTTTGGATCCAATGACAATTTTCCCACCAACCTATTGGGTTGAACTTTAAAAGAGAATTCTTTGCCCAGTATTCTTGAGGATGCTTTAAGATTTGCTAGCACCCTTACTCCATTTTCTTTTGGACGAAGTCGGACCCTTGAGAAACCGAATGACCTTTTGTTTGTAATGTTCCAAACCGATTCATCATTTAAAGGGTGATAGTTCCGATTTTTCAAGGAGATGATAGCTTTGTTCATTATATTCTCCCAGACTGATTTCCGATAATAAAACAAATTTTGTTTCCCATGCTCACTTTCTGTAACATAGAAGTTGGCTTGCACCAAGGGCACTATCAGACATGAAAAGAACCAAAGTATCCAGTTCTGCACAATTTTATGTTTAATAGAATGAGTAGCGAATTCTACTTGGCTCTGTCTTTTATGCAAATCTGGAATCTGCCTTTTTCTGCTCTTTAGCATCTTGACATTCGAGTAGCATGAAGCGCGTTTATCAGATAGAAAGGGGAACACTGATGTTTTCAACTTATACATACACTGCTTTAAAGAGAACTTTTCAAATCTTCGAAGCTGAACAAACCTTGAGATACTCTTCCTCAGAATTCTCCAGTTAGAAGAAGTTCCAAGCAAATCTGGTGGAACTATACTCCTGCAAACAGCCCATAAAAACGACACCACATGCTTTTTAAGGCAATAAGACTGGCTTGGCTCAAATTGATGATCAAGGACATCTGGAGTTATGTCACAAATGTTACTATCGGTGTTGGTTAAATTATCAGGTGGCAACTTCCCATCCTGCTGAACCTTAGCATGCCTCTTCCCCGGAAAATTTGCTTGGAAATCAATGCCCTGAGAATGAAATTTCACACACATTAGACTTCTACGTCAGAACAAAAGGCAACTAATAAAAAAATGAAATAGCTCCATTGCTGTATTTTAAAGAACAGAAAAGGTATGGTGCCACTAAAGGTGATGACACTAGCAAAGAAGAAAACAAGAAAACGATAACTTCACATCCCTGCATTAGCGTATTCACCATTCCATGAGGAGCTTAAATATTGCAACTACTAATGGAAGACTGGCAACCACACTATTGGATATGCTATCTCTTTCTCCATTGGCTGATTTGGGTATGAGAATCCGCCAGAAAAAAATAACAGAACAAGTATTTCAGTTTCACACAGGCTTCATTCTTCTGGAAAGTCAAACCTAGCAAGGAGTTAGTCTAACGACGCTAACTTGAAACATTGATAGATATTTTAAAGACAAAGGTAAGTATGAGAGCAAAAACAAAGGCTCCATTTTCCCCGAGAAATTGGAGTCCCCTATCAACTTAGCCACAACATTTCGCAAGTTATAGTGACCTTAAAGCAATGGGAAGTGATATCTGCTGCCAGCATTGTAGCACCTCTTCCAGTCACATGAATTAGCGTAAAAAACACAATAGCGGGGGGAAGGCAGCAACGGTTGTTCTACCTCTACGAGACCCTGCTTTGCTCGCCAGCCTTGTGCTCCGCTTAGGACCTTCTTATAGCACTAATAAATTACAACCTAGCCTAGACATGAATCAAACGTTAAACAGCTAGTGGAGACTGTATGATCATCATAGCAGCAGGGTTGACTAACAAGAAGTATACATCCCCATAGCAAAACCTGATCCTTATAAAGCAGAACATACTAACAATACAGAACAAAATGAATACTTGTATGAGCAAAAACTGGGGGTTAAAGCTCCGTTATGATAATGAATGCAAGACGCTACACTAATGACTTAAAATGACTCTGTATTACCTTCATCAGCAAGAACGTAAGAGAACAAGTAAAAACCTTTCGACGGCATGCTACCCCAATTGACAACAATGAAATAAACTTAAAAAAAATTACTTACCTCGACTATGGAACCAATTCCTCCTTCAGCACTTTGATCCAAAGATGGTATTGGACAGTGCTTTTCTAATAACCTCAAATGCTGGCAGCGGTGAGCTTTGCGTATGAGATTTTTAAGAAACTTAACAAGTGAATGGTATCTGGATCGCCAAAAATAAAGAATTAGAACACACACAAAAAAACTGCCCGCAGACAATCTATGAAAGGAGAAACTTGAGCAAATCCTGTACTTCAGATATAGTAAACAAAAGAAATCTGTGATTTTAGTCAATCAATAATGTGAAAATTGACCATCATATCAGGACAACCCATGTCCATCTTGATCTACCCTCCCCAGTTTACAACTTTACATCATCCGAAATAAAACTGTGTTCTCCTCCCAATTCTGACATCAGTATTTTAACTTCAGCTCTCCATTATACTTCAACTTTCACCAAAAATAATAATTTGATACAAAGTAAAAATAGTAATTTGATACAAAGTCAAACTGCACCAACAACCTGGCATCAACTTTTGATACTCTGTAGCCCGTCAATACTTGTAAAAAAATCTACACAGGTACCAGTGTCAAGTCAAGTGCCTCTTTTATCCCAAAACTTTTTCTTTGGTAAAGACGAGTTCTACGGACATATAGGCTTAATGCTAATTAACCTAAACTAAGTTCCGGCCGTTAGCATTCTGCTAATTATCACGATCAAAACCTCGTTCAAACTAGTGGGTGATATCGGAAGAGCAGATGTACGAAGTGAGTGAAAATCCATTTTCATCCCCAATTTACATGCTTTCTAGAAGAACCTTATCTAAAGCACGATAGGATCTGGGCCTCAAGAAGGGACCTCAGCATAGTAATCTCAACTAGATTCTTCAGTCTGTTTTCATAGCGGTACATACTAAATAAATTTTATTACGTAAAACAAGAATGCTTTGTACCCAAAAGTACGAATATAGTGACTATTATATCAACCAAAATACAGCACAAGACTTAAAACACCAATAAGAGCATTCCAGGAAAATTACTTTCTGATAAAATCAACATACAGGTAAATCCATGCATCAAATGTATATAGTAGATATTCCTCTACTTACAGGCACTTGTAGTTTGTGAGACAACAATTACTGCTGTGGTAGCATGGCCGTGACAGGGAATTAATATTGCCATCAGATAAGCCAAATATATCCTCAAAAAGAACTTTAGCACCTGAGGCATTGGGCCTCAAAGAATTCAACACATCTGAAGAATGTTAAGGTTGTACATGACTCATTTCCCTAAAAGGAAGAGAGAAATTTTCGCAACACGAGACAATATCTCACATTAAATTCAGCCCATCCGTCCAGGGAATAAACCCTAGAAGAATACCACAGAAAGAACAGAAGTTCTTTATTCCACGTATCAAAGATTTATGATCCGCAATATCCCAACAGCTAAAATATTTCAAATTTCAATGAGAAATAGCAGGTCATGTATAACGTAGATAACACAAATGTATATCAAAATAAAATCAGCAAAAGAAAAAAATGATAATCCCAGGGAGACAAACTACATATACATGATGTGGGAACCAAGCGGGTAGAAGAGGATACGATTTCTAGGTAAAACTGATGCAGAACATTCCGACCTATAAAATATGGACTGCCGATCAATATGACCTTCCCTGCTGATATACTGGATTTTTTGCAGAAACAAACAGCAAGAGCACTGAAATGGCATCTGCAGATAGACCAATGCAGAAAAATATTAGCATTTGTAGTGGGGTGAGGGTCAAATGATTTTTTCATGTTTCTTTGTTTAATAAATGGGCATGAGGTACGCTTTACAAGCCCGTGAAAATATTTCTCTGGTAATTTCACATCAACAATCTACATTCCCCGCCAGAAACATGGAATTTACTGTACTAAAAAGTAAAAACTGTATACAAATCTGTACCAGATTTGGCACATATATAATAGAACTCCAAGTGCATAGAGCAAAATGTATATATAATATATAATAGAACTCCAAGTGCATAGCGCAAAATGTATATATATCTTCCATTCTGGTGACTTCGCATCAACCATCTATTCTCGTCGCTCGAGCACAAGAATACTAAAAAATGTCACCTTCTAAACGTTTGGACTACAAACAGCATATTAAGCAAACATAACCAGTCAATCATTCTTTTCATGCTGAAGGCAAATTAACTATTCTTCACCCTTCATTAGTCATAAGAATTTTACCTCTCCCACCATTCAAATCATGCAGTACAAGTTTTCTGGCCTCTAATACTGGGAAAATTACCACATCAAGAGTAAAATGCATGGCAAAATTTTAGCAACTTGTAGCTGATCTGAGCACTGCATCAAAAGTATATTTGGTTGTTCTCAAAATAAGAACCATTGACTCATCTCAACCTCCAATTAGTCATGTTTGTTTTTAGAGAATAATTAGTCATGGTTAAAACTAGTAAAAACATTCAACTCGTACTGCATTATTATCACTATGGACCGATATATGTCTGTTATTAGTAAAGAGCTTGGATAAAAACCCTGCTACAGTGTGAATTACCTAGAATTTAACAAGATACCGTCATATTTCCTGCAGTGTTATCCAGTTGATAATAGTCATGCGTAACATAATTATAAGAAGAATGCACGAATTATTTTGACCTGGTATGGAAAGGCATATGATTCCAGAATGAAATAGTTACTGATTATTTCAACGAATTTCATTCCAAGAAACTAATTATGAGGATTCAAGCATTTTCAATGTTTATAAACTTGCCTAATGTGCAAACTAGAGTTGAAAATGGTATTGTAATGTTATGCCAAGAAAATGAAGGGCACTGGATGGCTCAGGGCCACCAAAGGTGTAGGAGGAGACAGCTCAGGGCCACAGTAGAGGGAACAGTAGGGCAAAGGAGAGGATCACAATAGTAGGGCAGAGGAGAGGATCACAATAGTAGTAGGGGATGAAGCAGAGAGTAAAGTACTGTTTATTATCAGTGTCAAATGATCCTTATTTTGGAGTCTTCGAGAAGTGTAAAGCCAGCTCAATTTAGTGCAGGGGCTTGCTTCATCATTGTTTTGTCAGAATGGAAGTCGACGAGGCCTCCTCTGTGAGTCGTAATATAAGAACTTGGAATTCCCATCATGGACTCATGTAGGAGGCTCATATGATCTATGGGAGCTCATATCATGAGGACCTGTCAAGTCGTAGTATGCTAGCTCTCTGAGGTGTGGGATGTTCACCTCTCTCAATATGACCAGTCAAGGTGCGTGCACCCAACGAAGGGCCACCACGCTTTTTTATATCATCATCACACTCAACTTAGACTCACTTTTTGCGATTAAACATTTTGAGCCCAGTACTCAACAGATTCCTTTTTTATTCTGAATATCCAGCAACCGATGGCCCACAAGAATCCACAAGACATATGATTCAATATACCACATGTCACCAAAGGGAGCACTAGATCTAAATCCAGAGACTGGAGTTGCTACCTAGTTTTGGGAAAAACTGGCAAATTCCCAATAACTTCATAATATAGCCACTGACCATCGTCACTAGAGATCTATCTCATGAGTTGAGCTACAAACAGGGAAGACCTACAGACAGGGAAGACCTACTGACAGGGAAGGTATTAAGCACCTCCTGACCAACCTTGATTGGCTTTATCAACTACGTGATTCTCTTTTCACTTCTATTTAGATACACACATACTCGTTAATTAAACCTGTACATAGTGAAAGCACATAAAATGTATCCTTAAACAATGCATTCCCCATTTAGAAGCTTTCCAAAATTGAACCTCCTTCCCAAAATAGAAACTAACCAATGGTCCAATTGTATCAGGGGGCCAATCCTCAGTTTGAATGATCTACAAGCCACCGAATAGGCTTGGCTCATAATCTCCCTAATTTGTTGACAACCGTAATTGCCACTTCTAGTTTACAATTTATCAATTAGGTAATCTCAAGAAAAAGAGTTTTTTTGTGTGTGTATGTATATATATGTATACAACGGCAATGACAGGCAGACAACTTCAAATAGCAAAAAGCAAACCGATGTTGTCGCCCTGTTTTCTACAAGGAATTGCCCATTTTTCCTAGCGAGACTTACGCTTGTGTTAAACCCAGAATGAGGCTTCTCATATGAGCTACCTCCATCACTTGCATTTCTTGCACATTGGATCAGAGAATGGGTTTCTTGAATGTCAAATTGCCTACGCTTCCTGTGGCGCTGCCAACTAAACTGTCTTTGACGCTTTCCAGGCTTCACTATAAGCTGATTTGAGCTACCGTGATGTTCCTCGTTTGGACTTCCTTTGGTGTTACAATTAGCAGTTCTAGTTTGTAACATGGGTCGTCCAGATGAACTCTTCTGATACCTCTTTTTCCTACAATGACTGCTGAATGAAGAAGAATAACTCAGACCATCATGACTGAAGCAATTAACTGAACCAGAGGGAACATCATCACTGAAAGCAGCATTGGAATACTCTTTCTCTGACAATAAGTCAACGTCATAAACTCCTTTTCTCTTTTTCCCTGATCCTGAAGAACAGTTCAAAGGAAATCACGAATCTGTCAAATTACCAAGAAAATATATCTCATCACTATTCTGAAACTAATAGTTTCAACGCAACCAATTAACTTAGTCGGATAAAAGTCAAAAATTAACTTAGTCAGATAAAAGTCAAAATGTGCAGAGAGATAAGAGAAGACAAATCTGCACGTGGGCAGTATTAGTACAGAACGATGAATTACCCTTGTGGAAACCTAAAGCAACATCAGCCAAGATCATACCGTTCAGTTTAATGACAGACTGAAATGGATCAGGGGTATGGTGAAAGTCAAGAAAAGTGTCTTGTAAAAGCACCCAGTGCCCAAAATTATGCAACCATAAACCTAGTAAATAGATGAATTCACAACAGGACAGGTATGTTGTGTACCAACTACTGTAATACTAGTAGTTAGCAAGCAAACTTCTTATAAAATCGATTCAGATATTGAAATTTCTTAAGTCTAACCTCTTATGCATGCTGAACACTATTTGAACACGAATTCTCTTTACTCACTCTTGCCCTCTTTCCCATTTCTTCTGATGATTCTTCTCAAATCAACCAGCTAACATACGAATAATGAGTTTCTATTAAGAACGAATACTATAGGACGCCCATTATAACTTCAGTAGTCCCTAGATATGTTGTTGAGTCAGTGGATTATAATCACTACAGCTCCATAGTAAGGCTCCCTCTCAAGAACAATTACTGCTCTTTTTCATTTTCTTTGGTACAGTGGAAAGAAATTTTTTTTTTCCCAACTTCAAACTTCAGTATTAAACACATGAATCGAAATTCGCCTGCCCCTCAATTTACATGACCTCCCAGAAAAAGGTTCCACAAGCCCAGCATGACATATCCATGAGGTCAAGTGTAAGCTTTCCAGGACTTCAACCACCATGGCCAGTACTTCTCAACCAAAGCCTCCTTACCTTTTGTTATGTTGGAAGGTCTGAAAAAGCCCACCTCGGCCTGTACTTCTCAACCAGAGCCCCCTTACCTTTCGTTATATTGGAAGGTTAGAAAAAGCTTACCTTACGGATCTACGACCACACCAAGTGTATTTCCAGAACAAGACATTTGGTCCACATGCAGTCAACCCAGCATTATTGGTCTGCTTATCATGTATATTCCTTTAGATGGATAAATGGAGATAACAGGATGGCAATGGGTGATTAGTTTGCGATCATTTAGTTACGCAGAGGAACGCAAGGAGGTAAGATAATTGGTCTGGTCACGTTTCGTTGTCTGGAAATTCTCCTGCGATGTTTCTTCATAGTTCATTCCAAGTAAAATACAGAATCTGCTTGGGCTAAATACAGAATTTACTACATAGCACACTGCAATAAAAAGTTCAGATTATATAGAACCTGGCAAATTGGGCATTGATCCAGACTAAATAACATACAAATGGAAAATGAACTGCAAATCACTCACTTCATTGTAAAAGAACGTATGATGAACTTGACACATACGACTTAAATTTTGCAAAATAAATTTGTTCCAATTGGTGCATACCAACAGCAAATGAAGAATGAAGACATTTGGGCTCTGATATGTGCTTTGACTTGAGGCAAAAATCACTGATAGGAAGACCTGCCACCTGATAGTGTTTCTTACGAGGAAGTGGCAAAAATATAGAAGTATACTTCAGCAAATAGACCATCACTCCATCCCCAACCTGCATGTCAAAGAATACACACACGCACCCCACGCAAGAAAATGAAGCAATACATTTAAAGCATAGAAACATAACTTAAAATTGACCATTACCTACCCTTCTCAATAGAAAGTCCCATGCTGAACTTGTTAAAAGCTCCATGGCAGAGCTCGAACAGCAATGCTGCCAGTGTATATGATTACTATCAACACAAAAACACTAATTAACCAACCCAAAAACTACTCGGCCTTAATTATGAAAACCATTAAATTCTTTCTTGCAGGAATACTCAACAATGAAAGTAGATAATCACCGGCATTTTTGGTCCTGCTGCCAAAGAGTAACCCTTCTTGCTAATATAACATCAGTTCATCACATACTACGTAATTAGTATTACCATAAAAGAGACTAACAATGGTGTAGTGATGAGTCGATGACAACAGCCAATGCAAGTTGGAGAAATATATGGCTTATCTCTGCATTCATACTAGTCATAAGATGTATTGATTATATCCATCAACCACTGACGAACCTAGGAATCACCGTATCTGTGTCAGACATGCCACTAATATTTTTGGTTCCAAAATGCAAAGTTGATTGGGCACTTATCCAAATAATGGAAGTTCGATCTGGTGATTTTTAAACAGAGGGAATCACTTCGCCTTCAGACAGAAATTATATTGCTTTCCAATCTTAAAACCAAATACAACGACTACGAAGAATGTTTACGGAATTCATCTCGGATGTGATCTATCTATTCTCAGGAATACAATCTATCGTAGTTCCTTGCCTCGTGTCTAACTTTAATTTAGATTTGAATGCACATGACCAGGTATATAATTTGGTCTTCAACATCAGTTTGACCTACAGTGCACCAAGCTATTACTCAAGAATGATTTAATTACTAATACATCTACACCTAGTTGCGTTAAAATCAAATTTATACCTATTTTCATTCACAATTTTTTTTTTTTGGGTACTTCGCAATTCACAATATAATTCATAAAACTCATTTAGTATCTTATCTACCAAAATAATTCAGAGATACAAATACATTACATGAAAGTCACTTGCCTTGTCATAATCACTGCATAAGACATTAGAAGACAAGGGTTGCTCGCTTATTATCATTTCAATGGTCCTCTTAACAATCTGAACCATAACATGCAGTAAAAAGCCAGCATAAATAGATATCAACTCGGTACTTAGATTAGACACAAGTACATCAAATAGCAATGTAAAGGCAAACTAGAATCCAACCACTAGAACAAGATACGTAGTGATAATAACCATTTTGAAATTGCACAAATGGTTTCCCTAACTTCTGCTTTTGCGATAAATATGGATATCCAAACATTTCAAATGCCAAACGATATTTTTTTTGTTTGCTATTTAATAGAAACCCAAAGTGAGTCACCCTATTTCCTTTAGAAAATTGAAGCAGACTCCTTGAATAAGTAGTGAACGAAGACGAAGCAAATTTTCTACAACAATGAGTTGTATCTACACTGGATATGTAACAAACTCTCCAATGCTATAACGTCTTGGTAAACAGGATGGTTTATTGAGGGAAACCATTTAATGCTCTTCCCTCCAAAAAGAAGAACAACACACACATACTGAAACAGAGAGGTGCAACTTGTTTTTTTCAACAACAACTAATTCGTAACGTAAATAACACCTGGTCACCAACAACATGAATAGTATATAGGCTATGCTAGGTCTGATCGCCGGACACAACAAGAGGGTGAAAAGCCTAATCTCACAGCAACCGAGAATCATGCATCCAATAGAGAACGGATTTTATGAAGAATGTCATAAACAACGTCTATTATTTTATACCACAGACGATAACCAATTTAACGCCACTGTGTACGACCAGTAATAGACTGAAGGGTTAGGAGAGACCTCTTGTTGGGACCAACGACGGTCAGGATAAAACGCAGAGAGAGGAGGGGCATTGTCGGATACAACAACGATGCATTGATACAAGAGCTTGCGATAATCGGACGGGTCATCCGGCCGGAGCAGGAACGAAATGGCGCCGTCGCCGGTACAACCCAGGCATCCCCGCCCCTTGCAACGGCACGCCGGAGCCGCAGAAGGCGTCGTTGGTGGAATCAATGAAATAATGGTGTCGGCTAGGGTTCGAGCGCGGCTGTTGAACAACCTCCATAGAACCTCCGGGACCCTCCGCTTCCTCGCCATTGCGAGAGAGAGAGAGAGAGAGACTCTTTGTCGGATGTGGAGAAGTTACCGCGGGATATAAAGGTGAGCCCACGATTGCTGAGCTGTTCGGCCAGATCAACACTAATGCTTGAAATCCGCTGAGATGTTTTGCCAGATCACCACGATTGCTGAGCTGTGCTGCCACATCACCAGCTGTGTATTGGAGCTGCAGTTATGCAATTACCACAAATATTTACACACACAATCATAAAAGAGAATAAATTTTTTAAATCGTCGGTGTAAATATTTTTTTCCTCCAAATCAATTGCATTACGACACGTGTCAAAACAGTGGTCCCAATTAATAAAATATGGCAACGTGGCGCAATGCAATTGATTTGGAGGAAATAAATGTTTACACCAGCGATGTAAATAATTTATTTTCATCATAAAAACTTACTCACATCAAATATGGGGTCCATACTCATTGTAGATATTTTCGTCTTCATTTAAAAAAAAATTGAGTTTCGATTGTATTCTTACGTCATGACGAAACAATAATCCAAAAAATTGACGTAAAATTAACAAATGTGAAAAAATGAGTATGGACAAAAAAGTAATCTGAAATAAATTATTTAGTCAAAAAAATTTGAGCGCATACAAATTTGAACCGTTGACTACTCGGTTAAGATCAGCCAAGCCGTGTCGAGATAAACGACCAAATTAATCACTCTGTACCCGCTTTTGTAGGATGCTGCTTGGTAGCATCCCGCTTTGCAAGGTGAACATGTTTGTTCATTCTCTCATTTCAGTTTCAGTTCATCTATATTTTTCTACAGCTGGGAAAAGGCTCTGATTAATTGGACGAGGCAGGCGAAACCCGAATTAATAATCAAGTAGTGAGCATGTTCTAGATACCATGTGAGTTGTCTTCAATGCATAGGTAAAATTGGCCGCATATGTGATGTTTCTTACCGGTGCAGAATTACAATTCATGTGCGCGTGGGGGTTGTTTTATTTGTATTTGTTGGGGTTATTTCTTTTCTTAATGGGGTTATAGTTGAGTTGGATTAATTTATCCTGTTAGTTCAATTTATTGAGTTTGGTTATCTCATGAACTTTTATGTGATGGATGTAATGTCTCATAATTTGTATTTTGTACTTCACACACGTTGTAACAATCTCTTCTACCGATGAGGGAAAAAAAAAAAAGAATTACAATTCATGAAGGTAACCTAACATGTTCACCAAATATACTCATCGTATCATTGCTCAAAGTGTTTCCCATGAAATATTGTCTGGAATGTTATATGAGAAATTAGTTCTTAGGAAACGTGAAGAAGATAAGTAAAAGAAAATGAAATTTTTTAACAAGAATTTCCACTACTATAATAAATCATAAAGATCACAGTTATTGACAGTGATTGTAAATTTTCCATCACACTCTTACTATCGTGATGGATATGGGTGTGATTGTAAGTCACGATTGAAAGAGAGAAATAATCACGGCTAAAAGGCGTGATCGTTTCTCTTTTATCACGGTTATAAGCCGTGATTGTTTCTCTTGGGCGTGATCATTTCTCTTTTCTGGGTGTGATTGTATGTCACTTTAGATCACGGTCTATAACCGAAATAGAAATAATCACACCACCATAAATTGAGATTAAAAACCATTACGCGTGATCTTTTCTTTGTATCTACTAGACTATCTTTTCTTGTCATTGTCAAGTTTCGAACCCACGCACCCTTAGTTGATTTATCAAACCCTTTCCACTAAGCTAGCCAAAAATTTCTGTTACCTTACGAAAACAAAAATATTTATACTTAATTCCTAAAGTGGGAAAACTTTTTTTTTCCTTAAAATTTGCTGATTTTTTTAAATGTAATTAACATGATATTAAAATATATAAAAATACACATATAAATATTGTTTAAAAATATGAAAACAAATCTTTTGCCAATCAAAATTAGTTGTTGGTCATTAAAAAAAAAATTTTGGAGCGAAAAATTTAGTTTTTAGGTAGTAAATTTAGTAGACAATAGTGTTTTTTGTTATAGTGTGCGCTTTGAATTTTTATGAAAAATTATCACAATCTGCAGATTGTAATATTATAGACAAACTTTAGAAAGTTTTTTTTTTTTTTAATAAACTAACCATTTCATATGAATTTTGTGTTTATATTGAATTTTAATTTCAATGATGGCTTCTCAATTGGATTTTAATCCTTTTCAGATAAGGCTAAACCATAATAATATAATTACTTTTTTATCTAATGTGTCAAACGTATACTTAGAAGACATCCGAAATAATTAAATTTCACTACTGTAGTTAACCATAAAAGATTACGGCTCGCCCACGTGAAATTCGG
>CM033794.1:8444261-8581291 GCA_019656835.1 Rhododendron ovatum | reverse complement strand
GCAATAGTGGAATAGTCCGTCCGTTGTCAAAGAAACAATTGGGCACTGGTGGAACCCAATTGTAGGATTTGCCTTCTCTCTCTCTCTCTCTTGATCTTTTTGGGCGTGAAGATGAAGATGAAACGTAAAGATTTTTTGGAATGGGTGTAATTAGGACTTATTTTCTTACCTTTTGTAAAAAAAAAAGAAAAAAGAACTTTTCAAAGTTCTTAAACGACATTGTTTTTCTCACATATCTTTTCAAAGTCTGCCTAAATAAGTATCAGTCCACCCATGTGAAAATTTAGACTGCGCACCTAAATAGGTAGGTTTTTTATCTCACCGCAAGAGTGAGATCATTTATCTCATTTTTTTTCGAGCTAAAGTTTTTTATCACGCTACAAGGATGAGGTCATTTCTCTTTTATCTCGCCACAAGAGCGAGATCTTTTATCTCGCCACAAGAGCGAGATCTTTTATCTCATTCTTTTCCGTCCTAAAATCTTTTATCATGCCACGAGGATGAAGTCTTTTTTCTTTTTTTATCACGCTACAAGGGTGAGGTTTTTTCTCTTTTATCTCGCCACAAGAGCGAGATCTTTTATCTCATTTTTTTGCGCCCTAAAATCTTTTATCACGCCGCAAGGATGTGGTTGTTTTTCTTTTATCTCACCGCAAGAGTAAGGTCTTTTATTTTGCGCTAAAACCCACTTTTTATCTCAGTTTTGAACTTAAACTGAGATAAAAAAATTTAAACACCACTTTTTATCACACTTTCACTGAAAACCGTGATCTTTGTAAATCTCCTTAGTGTGATGCATATCTATTATTGTAGTAGTGTCCTTCATTTTGGCAAGATCTATTTTCCAGGAAAGTATTTCCCAATGAGAAAGTTGAACATGTGAATTCTACAATTTTTTTGATAATTGAACACACAGAAAAATATAAAAAAATTGATTTTTCTATCATTTTCCATATTTTTTCCGTACAACTGAACGGGGCTAAAGCCTCATGCAATTGGAAAACAGTACGTACGGGCAATCTCATCAACCGTGGTTCAGAAGAACACAAAAAGATTTCATTGATCGCATGATGGAGTATCCTTGGTGGGGAAGCATACGACATGAACCTCTCGTGCACTGGATTGTCTTGGCCCTCCATGTGGTAGCAAAAGGACACGAATTTTCCGGCGGATCCACAAAAGTACGCATCCACAAATTATGTTCTAGCATAAAGCTCGTGAAGTATAGATTTTAAAGATTCGAACAAATAAAAAACCACACGTATTCGTTAAATAGGTACATCTTTATCTTCTCTGTGTTTATTATTTTTGGTACTTTTCAATACCACATTCTCCCTCGACTAAACTGTTATGGGGCGCGTGCATGAACCACTCGAACTGAATTAAGAACGCCTTTGACCTAAATTAATTAATTATTTCGTTGGATTCCTACTAATGAAAGAATCATTCTAAAATGAGTGACCTTTTTAAAAATTCGTGCAATTTTAAAATATTTATATCTTATGATTTATGAAGTTTTATGTTATTTTGAAACTTTGTTTAATAGAACTAATTTAAATTTATCAAACAAGATTCATATTACATATATTTTTAACTCTCACATTGAAAAATATAATCAATTGAAAATAACATGTTTTCCCAAAAAAGATCCCTCATTTTGGAACAGAGGGAGTATATTATTACCTAAATTCAAATATTTTCCACTTCTAAATGTTTGAAGTACGTTAACATCCGAAAGTACATATATTATACTTTCTTCCATTGTTAGATTGTATACAGTATAATTCTCATAATATATTTTTTTGATAACTTAAATGTCCGGACCAGCTTAATTCTCTTATATTTTTACATAATTTCATACGATTTTACATAATTTCAGGTGTTTTAGCCAACTTAATTCTCGTACCAATCGATAGAAAAACAAAAAAACATAACAGTAGTCCCGGTAGACATTTTCAACTTTTTTGTCTTCCATTTTTACCCTCGGAAGAAAGCCTAAAATTGATAAATATAAACACCCTTGTTGTGGACCCCATTAATTGGTTGGAGTTCTTATGTTTTATTGGTCAAACAACCATTCTAATCAGCAGCATATCATGGGTGGTTCGCACCTGGCATGGAGTACCATCTTGCTTTAAATTCAATTTCCAAGTTAGGTGAATCATCACCAACCAGTCCTAAACATCACCATACCTTTTCTCAAAATAGTAATCAAGTACGAGTGTCTCTCTCGGATAAAGAAGAAAGAAAGTTTGAGCCAGTTTACGCACGCTTCGCTTACCGTAGGTCCCTTATAAATCTACTCATCGAACAAAATTTTAATGAAATGCCCGAGAGTTTTTTATCAAATGGTAAAAAATCAAACATACAAATACAGAAAGAATAAGAAGGGATCGATAATGGGTTCCTTATTTGTTGTTATGCTTCCATTCGATCAACGAATCCGTAGCACATTCTTTACTTTGGTGGACAGCGCCATGCAAGGTGCATTTTTTTGGAATTGTGATTGCTAGCTAATCTTCTTCACTTTTTTTTTTTCCCTATAAAATTCTAGGGTGTAAATTAAGGAACTTCCTGGACAAGGTTATCTTGTGCTAGTTTAATATTACTCCTATGATATTGATAGCTGGATAGCCTGGAATCCCTGGATGGGTTGTTGGTTGGGGAATGCCGGTGAACTTTCTAGAGAGAGAGAGAGAGACGGAAACTGAGACAAAGATTGCTGCAGCCCCCGGTTTTCTCAACAAAGTACAGTTTGGTTCATAAACTGTAACGACACAAACGTGTGCAGGTGCAGCCCCCGATAATAATTTGTGTGCGTGTGTGTGGAGCAGTTGACAATTATGCAATTGGTGGTCTTGTTGTTGTGTTTGGCAATTTATGCATTGGTGGTCAACTATCCATCCCAATACAATTCAAGGGTTAGTTGAGTGGATACGAGAAAACAATAAGTGTATGTCATTTATAGGTTTGCATGTTCGAATTTTATATAGGCCAAACATTTCATACCTTGGGATCATTAGAGAATTTGTCTGATTGTTAACTTCTGGAGCTCGAAATTAATCGAGACCTGCGTAAACTAGTCGAGACATCTGGTTATAAAAAAGAAGAAGCAAATTAACAATCCATCCCAATAGAGCAACATTTTTTTTGTGTGGGTGAAAATACAACAACATTTATGGAACAATAATTGACTTTAGTGATGCTCTTTTTAAAATAACCAATCTTCATTACATTATTTCTTTTAACGGAACAAGATCTAAGTAAAAATTCTCATAAACGGAAACCTAAATATCTCATGAAATGTACCTATTTGTGATTTTTTTTTCCTTTGGGTCTCCCTAAGTTATACAAAGTACTTTTATAACGTATTTTATGAAAATGAATTAAAGATGGTAAACTTATATTCTGAATTATTATATATGGCTTTTTAGCTTTGAGGGATGGTGTATTGGTCTTGACCTAAAACGTACGTGTTTTCTACTCCACATCTTAACAATCATGTTAAATTTTTCTTGCGAACAATTCTTCGGATCATTTAATTTTTACGCGTAATTGTGTATAAAGGCTATGAGAGCTCGCAAGTTGAACCAAGATACCTTCGGTATACCCCCAAAAAGGACACTTTGGTGTTCTTCATTCGATGCTCTGGTTCCCACGCGCCATGGGACACTTGGTGCTGCGTACATCCACACCCCCCACACACACCCCCCCCCACAAAATAGGCAAATACAGACTCGCACATGTCATAGCACCTATATAGAGCCGGCCCCATCCGCAATTCAGAAATCGAAAGTCTCCAAAATCATTCAGATAGATACCAAGAACTCCAATACCTCTCTCTCTCTCTCTCTCTCTAGGCGGCAGAAGAGAGTCATGTTGCAGTTGCTCTTCGCCGTGGCCTTCTCCGCGGTCCCTCTGACCCTGTACGTCCCTCCAATTCGAAGCCTCAACCTGTTTGTGGAAACCATGGAAGAGCTTTTCAGGGAGTCGAGCTTGTACACGGGACGGTTCTACCCTCGCCTACGGTACGCTTGCTCGAGGCTCCTGGATTGTTTCCTATGTAACAACACCAGATAAGTTATACTATATATATATGTGTAGAAATGGATTTTGTTTCCATCAAAACTTGTAACTATTCCTAGCTTAGGGCTTTGGTTCCTTTCTCTCTTGTCGCGTCTGTTTCGATTCTTTTTGGTGTTTTTGCTAAGTATGTAGCTGGGTTTAGTTGTGAGATCTTGTGGTGTTTTGATGCGGAATTGTGTGTATGTTACTCATGGAAATTTTAGAGAATTTGTGGATCTGTGTTTCTTTTTGTTTTTGTTGCATAATTTTATGTTTTTCCATTTATCATGGCTGAAAATGGTAACTTTGTGAAGACCACAGAGTCTGGATAAAACGTTTTGCGGAGAGGATTTTATTTTATTTTATTTCTCGTTTCAAGATTAGCTTTTTGGTTTCTTTTCTTTCTTTTGTGGCAATTTCAAAATCTCAGAAGAGGCTACTTTAATGACATCAGAAGTTTGGGATATCCCTTTTGGTGTGTGACTGGGGGGAAAGGGGTGTGATGGTTAGGGTAATAATAATAAGAAGATACTTCATGTCATGAAAAAATGACTTATATCCAACAAGGTTTGTATTAGACACTGAAAATGGAGGCAAAAGTTATAACTTTATTGATGAACTTGGTTCCCTGTACAAATCTCAATGAATTGGATTCGTAACTGTAGTTTTTCTCCTAAAGACAATTGGATAGGAACAAAAAGCTAAGTGATTTAATTTAACAACAAAAGAATGAATGAATGATGATATATACTAACAATGAGGTTTCAAGGGTGAAAATGAGAAGTGAAGTAATGAATTTTGAGGTTGATCTCAAGTACAGCTATTTTAGCTTGAAAGAGTGCAAGGCTTTAGAAACCAGAAAACATCCAAGGTTCTTGCTTCTCTTTCAGCAACAATGGAAGCACTTTTCCCACCGGTACTTTTAGTGTCTGCAGTCTTCTCCTTCATTAACTCTGCATTGCCCTGCTCCAATTCTTGAAGGATTCCCCTCTCCTAGTATGTCAACAATTTAAGTCAATGAATCAGTAAAATCCAGTATTGTGCTGAAAAAAACTTCAAATAGTGGAAACAATGTCTTTTAATTGTAGGGACTTGAAGGCAGCTCAATATTAGACAGGAATAAGCTCTTGATTGAGCCAACAGTTGCCACCTAGTTAGTGAGCTACCTTATGCATTTCACCGATGACTCTTTTCTTTCTTGCGTGCCTTTGGATAGAAAGAGGAAAGAATATGGAAGCAGCAAGACACAACTCTAGCTGTTGTTTTTTACCTGGGTACCATCATTGGTTCCTTTCTAGAAAACATGTTTTGTGAACTGCTGGAAAAAATGTTTCCTGAACTGTTGTACCATGTTTTTGTCGCCAAATAAACCCATTTAGATTGAATAGAATATCCTGATAGGAGATGCAAATAAGCACAAATATGTTTCCTTTCAGAGTGGGGAAAATATGTCCAGCCTGTCCTAGGCTCCTAGCTAATAAGCTTCTATGACAGTTAATAAACCAGAAAAGCAAAACAATTTCCAGTGCATTCTCAGTAGCATTCAAGTATCATGTGCTAAAATTGCTATGTGTTTGAAACCATCTTCTATAATTTTTTGATGATAACCATTGCTTACCTGAGGCTTAGATCTAGATGCTTTCAGAGGGGCAGGTTTGTCAGGTCCACGGCTAGCTGAAAAACATTGAGGAGAGGGAGGATTGGTTCGAATTTGCAACAAATTCTCCCCCTCTTTGCGCTTTCCAAACTTCATCTCCAAAGGGCTGGGATTGTTTTCTACTTCAACTCTCCTGCACAGATTCAATCACTTAAGTGTTAATCCTCTTTATCGTGAGAACTGCCCATATTTACACCTACTATGAAATGCAAAGAGAGGTTTACCAAATGAAAGCACTTAAGCAATATGATTAGAATGAACAAAACCCATCACTTTTCATCAACTCTGATAGTTTGGAACTTTCAATCCGTCAACTTTCAACCCGGTTTCCCCTACCCCCCCTTCTAATTAAGTCACAGATCATAATCTTGGATTTTATACACCTTTATGGCATGAAACGGAGCATATGTTGGTTGCATTCTGGTAAAGAAGTTTCAACATTGTGTGTACTTGTTTAAGTGTATTTGCATGCATTATATTAGATCGAAGGGAGAGCTTTACTTTTTCATCCTCTGCTTCTCCTTGAGATTATTCTTCTGTGCCTCCTCACAGTTCTCTTTGCTTACCTCAAGCAATGGCTTCCTCTCCTTCTCGTCCATTTCCCCCAAATTACTGCCGTCGTCACATTGCTTTCTCTCCAGCTTCTTCCCATCTGATTTCTCCACATTCTCTCTTTCCGTTGCCCTTGTGGCCAATCTCTTCAACTCATTGCAAAACTCAGTTATATGATTCATCAAGTCGCGCCCTCCAAACAAATTTCGTGCTGATAACGTACTTCTCAACCGTGGCGTCTCTTCCTTTTTGGTTGGATTAGCAATCTGTTTCCTCTCTGCGCTCGACTTGATTTCTGCTTTCATGATGTTGTAGTGGTGACTTGGAGTAGGACATAAATTAGGGTGCTGATTCTCTCCATCTTCAACGAATCTATCGCAATTCGAGGCCTTGTTTGGCAAATCTGAAGGTTGAGTTAAGCCTCTCCTCTTTAAATAAGCATCTCTGGATCAATAAGCAGAGTGAACTGTTCAGCTTGTATATGAATAAACTGAATTAGTCTCAAATGCTGAACACTTGTTGCTTTATGGTTCTTTTTAAAAATGGATTCTTTCTTTGAAAGGATTCTCTAGTACCCGTTTCAAAATCCTGTCAACCAAACTAGTTTTATGGAAGTACCTTGTGTTTCGATCACGCTGTGGAAGGGCCTCAGAAATGGTAGCTGATCTCTGAAGCTTGACAGAACAAAAACAAATAAGTTTAGTTATTTAACGACACCAAAAATAGTTACAGTACCATTAGCCTTCTGGCAACCAGTAGTAACATGCAGAAAAAGAAAATAAAAAATGTTCAATTATCAACCCAAGGCATTCCCCCCCTCTTTGGTTCTAAACCAGATTTCAGTTCAGCAGAATTTCGACCCTGTTTCATTACAATTTTCGACTGAGAACACTTTTCAGAAACTTGTTTTGTGGAATTTGTATAAAACTTTTTAGAGAAAACCCGATTCTCTAACTACGATCAAACAGGGAAACAGTTGCCTGCTGAGAAGACTTTAAAACAAAACTAACTACTACGACGAAACAGGGTTCGTTTCCCAGGTCCACTAAGAGGGCATTATTCTTCTCTTTTCCTGCTTTCACTCCGAGTCCGAACCAAACAGAAGAAAGATGCATAGAATTCGAAACAAATAATAGAACCTTTGAAAGAGGTGTTGCCTTGAGGAAATCTTCCACTGTCTTCGGATGATTGCAATCTGCAACAATTCAATCCACGAATGACGAAACTATGAGACTAATAATACACGAGAATTACCAGCTGAAATCGTATGACATGGGTACCATTAACATGTGCATTCGTATGACATACCAGGTCTGCAGAACCAAGCTTCGTCGTCCACAGGTTCATCTGGAGCTGAGAAATCTACGAACTTGGGAGCATTGATGTTCTCGTAAAGATCGTCCACTACTAGAATGGAGCTTATTCTCTTCCAATCGATCTTCGCTGGTTCCATTCCACTCCACTCCACACGCAACCCACAGAGAGAGAGAGAGAGAGAGAGAGAGAATGGAAACAATACGTTGGGGGGGAGACAGAGAGTGAACCGCTGGGGGACCTTGGAGGTGAGTCGAATGTGTTTTGGCGAGCGAAGGGGGCTTTATTGCTTTTCCGACCGTTGGGGAGATTTGTCATTTATGTCATTTACTCCTGTATTTGTTTGGAATGGGCTTTTCGGGCTCAGCTCACCTGTCCTTCTTGGCCCATAAAAATTTTCATCGCATGGCCGTTGAGTAGTAACCCAAACCGGGCTTACTAGGCCCATTGTCCTTACCTTTTTAGGAGTTTCTTTTTAAGAAACAATTGTTTTCTTTCTTAACTTTTACGGAGTACTAATTATCAATCAGGGTATCATTCTTACATCACACTGTCCGGTTTGGCGAGAGGAATTGAAAAAAGTATATAAATAAAGGTCAAAGTTGAAAACTTTTAATGTAAGAAGGAAGACAATAAAAACACAAAAAGACAGTATGGAGGCAAAAAAACGTGTTGCAAGAATTGGACCCCATATTGATAAAAATTAAGAAAAAATAATTAAAAAAGGGAAGCGATTTTTACAATCCCTTTCTTACCGTTTTTTTTTTTTGGGTCTTTATCAACTTGAATTTACTATCTTGCCATTCTTTCAATACATTTTTCACACATTCAAGTGCAATATAGTAAATTTATGTGAATAAAAACAAAAAAGGGGAGTGTAATTTGTAAAAAGGAGAGTGTAGAAATCATTTTTCTTAAAAACCCTTGCGAAGAAGTTTTAATTCTATTGTTATGAGATACAGTTGTGGGTGGAGGTTTTTTTCAAAGTTGTATTTGTAGATTTTTTTTTGTAACATATAAATAGTCCTCAGGAACTCAAATTATGCAGGTACATTTTCTCTTGTCACTGGGCCAGCTTTGATGTGGCCTAATGGCAGACCAAGGAATGGGCCTGGTTTTATGTGGTTGACCTTAGTCATGACTTTGTTTGGTTTGGGTTATGAGAGAGGCTTTTGGGGTAATCAGTGGAGAGAGATAGATAGAGAAATGAGAGAAACAAAAAGAAAGCTTATTGGAGACCGTGCATAGAGGGTGTGGTTGGTTCCAGTCTTCCAGAGACCCAAACCGAATACAATCACAATCTTTCAAAATACCATGCGCTCATGTTCTAATCCTCGCACTGCGCCCACACTTTCAATCATCGCACTCGCGAATTTTAGTCGTTTGGGATGTATTTTAAAGGCGTTTTCATGCTCTCACTTCTGCTCATGCACCCACGTACCAATAATGTGACTTAGGTTAGGGGGGCCCTTGGTTAGGACTATCTGATCAGAACCTCCAAATTTGGTGCAGAAAACCAACTGGGTTATTTGTCTCCTGTGATTTTTCGATTTCTATATACAGTATTTTTTGGCACCTGAGTCATTGAAAGTGAAGGAAGGAAATAGCCAAAATCATTTGCAAAGTGGACACCTTTTCTGTTACTACCAATTCTCACGTACGTGGTTCTGTGCTATTCTTGAATGAACATACATGCACAAATATTCAAGCATAAATCCGGATGTGAATGTGTCCGTAACCGTTCTAAGTATGTGGACTCCGAACAATTTTCGCATTCGACTCGATTAAAACTCGTCCAAGATCGACTCGTCTCATAAACAAACAGTTAGTTGTCCGAGGTTTCTCTAGTAATATGGACTGATTTAATTTTCGAAATTTTCATAGGCAACCACGGGGATTTTCAATTTTGTCACCCCTTTTTATTTATTTATCAATTAGTTTTGTCACCTTGCTAGCTTTTATTTATGAGCTCTCATTACAGACCATTTCCGTACGAGATTTTCAGGATTTGTTGTTCTTCTGTCGGTGCTCTCTGGCATGGTGAGGAAGAATATTTATTTTTTATTTTTTACTTTCTATGGATAATAGTGTATGTCGAGCAATTTTTCGTTTAATTTCAGAAAAGATTTAACCCATAAACAAAAAGGAAAAAAGAGAAAAGGCATAAGCCAAAAGTGGTAAGAAGAAATGAAGAATGTGTTTTAAGATTTCGGGAATATGGTAGTATGATCAACTCTGAAACACAACCGCCGGGTGTCGGCTGATGGCAAATGCCTAAGACTTAGGGTTGCTCACTTTTAAGATTGGTGGTAAATGATTGGGACTTAGAGTTGCTTATTGTTGAGATCTTTGGTTCAAAATCTATAAGGTGTCAGAACTTTGTAAAGTTCAAAAATTTACTAAAAGATATGTGTGGTTGGAGGATGTCTCCATATTCAAGAAGAGTGGTGCTATTTGCACTGATCACATTGTAGGGAAACGGTACCGCGGCCGTCTCCGGCCACCGGACGGCCGATCCGATCCGTCCAAAAATTTAAAAAAAAAAAAACCAAGGGGCCCAACGCGGGAATCAACGGCATAAACATATATACACGAAAAATAGGGTGTTTAGATCAAGCACCCTACACACATCGGATGCCGTTGATTCCCGCGTTGGGCCCCTCGGTTTTTTTTTAAAATTTTTTTGGACGGATCGGATCGGCCGTCCGGTGGCCGGAGAGGCCGCGCGCGGCCGTCGGTACCATTTCTCTACATGTTTGGTCGGTACACATAGGATTTCCCATTCAAGAACTAGGTCACATAATTTCTAAGAAAGATTTTTCCATCTCACACTCAATTCTTGCTTATATGCGCCGCGCTGAATTCTTATTTTCATAAATTTTAGAAATTCGAAATGTTTTCGATAGACGCCATACTTTTATATGTACCCTTATTTTTGTTTATGCTCACACATTATACAGGATTGAGGGTGTGTGATGTGCACCCGTTATGGGGCTCATCCCGGGCCCCTCTATTTGATTTGAACCATTCATTTTGTTCGTCTCGTTGAGTACGTAGTGCACATGAAAGTTCAAGTCGATCGGACGACATAGGTAACTATATATGTTTTCAAAATGCATTTTTCTTCGTGGAGAAACAGTTACAGAAATAGGTGATTTTTTTTACAACATTGTAAGTTAAATGCTTACCGATTAAATAGTTACCAATATCCGATCAACCTGAATTCTTAGGTGAAATACATACTCGATGACACGAACAAAATGAACGATTCAAATCAAACGATAGGCCGGGATGGGCTCATAAAGGGTGCAGAACACACACCCATGTCCCCATTATATGACATGGTTGGGGAAAGCTTCAGGTTGTTAAGGCTCCCTGTCGGCACGAAAATTGAATCCATCCGAGAGAGAGAGATTTTAGTCCTTTTCGTGCAGAAAACAGGGGAGGGGGGAGCAATTTTAATGCGATCAAAGTTGGAATAACATCATGTCCTATGTGAACAGTGAGTTCCAATCATTTTCTTATCTTGCAATTTTAGCTTTGGCATTTGGCATTACTCTCTCTCTCTCTCCAACTGACATCCCAGCGATCCCACAGCCATGCCCTCCAAAAGTCCTTAATAACCTGTCACTCTCGGCATTCAACTTTCCAGTCTGTTTATTTACAGTATTAGTAATTTACCAGCATTCTTACGATCACCGCTCAACATTTACCGTTCAAACATTTCTTCGTCCGTCTCAACAATTAGTGAGAAGAATTTTTTAAAATTCAGACCGTCTAAAATACTTTTGAATGGTAAGATTGAGAACGGTGGAAGAAGCGGTGAACGTAGACTTTCTATGTACCTACGTAGAAAAAATTAAAAGAAGGGAACTTAATTAGACCAACTATAATCCTATTCCTTTGCCCACATCAATAGTTATATTAGATCCCTTTTAAAAATAATAATAATTAAGTGCATGGACAATTTAAAACCCACAGTTCAATAATGGGGGCCTCATTTAAAGATGCAGCAAATGATACGTATGTATGACCCCAAAGAAGTTGATAGCGCTTGAAAAATTTCAAATCTAAGACCTTAGGATAAAGCTAACTCCTAAGTTCCCGACCTTAACCACTAGGCCAACCCCTTAATTTTTTCATTAGAGCCCTTCACTGTATATAGTCCATCAGTTTTTTTTAGGAATTAAACTCAACATTGTTTGGCATCTTAGTCTGGTCTTTGCTCTTCTTGCTGTGCCTGTATGACAGTGTATGTAGTCCATCAGTTTTAGTATTTAGGAAACTCAACATTAGAGCCCTTCACTGTATATAATCTTTAAAACTGGTCTTCTCCGTTTTCAATCCTCGTTTTGCGCTCGCGTTCTTAATTTTCTCACTCACGAATTTAATTTAGTGGTTCGGGAGATTTATGTTTAAGGCTCTTTCACGCCGGCGCTTGCGCACCCGTCCCGTGCATTACGTGACTTAGTTTGGCATGCGCCTTGTGTCTGTGCTTTTGCTCTCTCATCAATGGGGTGAAAAACCAATGGACAGTATTGAATTACTAGTTTGAAACAAATTAAAGAAGAGTGGGGTTGGATATGGTTTCCATGGGATTTCTAAACTGGGGAGGCAGAGATTTTTTGGGAATGCCAACACTGTCCTTGAAGGTAGAGCCTTCAATCGAAGACCAAAAAAGCTCGCACGTACCCCTAAAGACACACTCGTGCAATCTTGGAAGTCTACCGTGATACTGCAGCACGATTTGTAGTCAAAAGAGGAGACTCTTTCTCGGTAACCTTTATATTCATAGTATATGTATTTATGAAAATTGATTTTTACACTTTACTTCTAGATCGATATTAGCACTCCACTTTTTTTTGTTTTTTTATTTATTATTTAAACGGAACGGTTCAATAGACACCCTAAAAAAACACCCAAAAAAACACCCATAATCTCATTCTCATAATTCCCGATCAAATTTTTATGATCCGAACCGTTCAATGTGTGCAGAATGTGATTTTAAGGGTGCCCGCGAGAAATTAGCAAAAAAAATGACCGGGAAAGGTTTGATTTAAGCAGTTTTTATTGGAACCGTTCAATAAAAAACCGTTCGAAACTGTTCGGATCAAGCCCTTCCCGGCAATTTTTTTTGCTGATTTCTTACGGATACCCTTAAAATCACGTTCTGATCACATTGAGCGGCTCGGATCATCAAAATTTGATCGGGAGCTATGGGGTGTTTTTTTAGGTGTTTTTTTAGGTGTCTCCGGAACCGCCCCGTTATTTAAAATTACAACAATAATACCCTTTAAAGTAGATGAAAACTAACAAAATAAAAAATAATTTGGTAATTTTGCATAAAATAAATACAAAAAGTGGAGTGTCAATGGCTAAATGTGAAGTGCCAAAAAGTCATTTTCCTGTATGTATTTGTAAGCCTATATATACTAATGTTTTTACATTACATGCAAATAAAGCATCCCTAGAAAGAATAAAGTCATACAAATAAATGAGTCAAACAACTACAATTAGGAACTCAAGAAAGAATTCGAGGGAGAAACAACTGAATTTCGCATCGCTATTTTAACCTTCTAGTTTTGAGAAATGTATATAAAAACGATGACCATCGTAATTACAGCTATACTCACCTCACAGGCCTCCAGTAATATTATTTTGCTATAAATGTACCTTCATTAATTGTTGCTATGACTTTCTTCTCTAAAATTTTGAATTCAACACAACTTGTTTGAACTTATTTGACTAAGACCCCCAACAAGTTGTAAATATATACTCCGTATGCAAAGCACGCATTTAAAGGGTCCTCCACCCAAAGATCTTTGGTTACAGGGGGAAATGTGAAAGATTTGGGAAAAGGAATTGCTAATTCCACAACTCCTAATTGCTTCAACCTAGGTTCCATTTGGCCCTCTTGGTTTTCCTTTTTATTTAAAAATCTCAGAGAAGTGACTTTGAATCAAGTGAAAGAGATCCATACTGAGGGGTTCCACTCTACAATTAATATGCATGCCGAATGGTCAACATTTGCTTCAAAGCGGCACGTCCATATTCAGCAAATGTTATATCTATGCATGGGTATTGAGAAAAACCAATTAAGTTTTGGCTTTACCCATTTGGACTTGCGTCATTACCAAAGATGTATTTTTAAAAGTCGACAGGTTTTTACTAAAGTAGCATGCAGTTTGTGTTTGTTTTCTTTTTGGATGACTCCGGGTTTTCATGCATGCTGGCTTACGTGCATGCATAATGCCTATACATGTCTAGTTGCACATCTCAACGAATTTTTGCCTTGTATGCACTAGTCTTAGAAAAGGAATTTTTTTGATCGGATGTGGTCCTAGACAAGGCCTAGAAAATTTTGCTGGGATCGATGGTGCAAATCCTTGGGGAATTTGTTAATGCATGTACCAGTAGTAACTTTGATTATGTGCACATGTGTGTGTTCACTGAGATGCTTTTTGTCTGAAAAAATTACGAACATTCTTCCAAATGAAGCAACAAGGTGAAGAGATATTCTTGTATTATTGCTATTTTGTTTCAAAATATATGATGAAAGAGCACCGAAACATCAAGGGCTTTGATCCACCCCCAGTCCCCACTCCACAGATTATAAAAGTGAGCGAAAAATGCAACTACGTAGTTAGGTGGAAATTAAATTTTTGGGTCTCGATCACAATATAGAAAGTACAAAATTAATAAGGGTAAAATTGCAAGTCTCAGTATACGTTTGACCGAGGTTCAGTGGCGACGGTGGCAGCGTTTGCAACAGTTTCAGCCTTCAGTCTGCGGCAGGAACGAGCTCAAGTTGGTGCGGCGGGGCCATGCATCCAGGAGAGTCTGTGCGCTCTGTGTTCATACCTTGGCCACTCCAACCCCTCTTCACAAGTGTAATTGACGGGTCTGACTCCGGCGTCTTAGCTCCAAGCGACTTTTCTTTTTGTTTTTTGTTTGTTGTTTTTCTATATTTTCGGACCGATAGAGTTCCGGTCCTTTTTATTTTGTTTTTCTATATAAATCGAGTTTATTTCTGGTATAAAAAAAAAGGGAACAAGTATTTAATGCTCGTCTCCTAAAAAAAGTTGGTTTCAATTTCCATCGTTCTCTTTAACTCTCACTTTTGGAATTATTTTTAAACATTTATAAGGGTTAGTTTTGAAAATCTAAAACACTTCAACATTTGATTTTTCAAAAAGAACTAAAATTTTAGGACAACCCAAAATGGAATAAAAGACTAACAAATTAAATTGGACGAAAAAAGTAATTAAGGAAACATTCGCGAAAAGGAAACCGAAAATAAGCAGGAAATGAATAAAAAAACCTATACTATAACTGGAAACATAATAATGAAACCTAAAAAACATGCTAACATAATATTTTCTAATACTATTCTAACTGCCCGATGAAATTTACACCCTTAATTCAAAGTACTACATTCCATAGAATAAGACCCGTTTTAATATTTTTTGGTCTTGGCAACTATATATCCTTGCTGGCAGCATTGCCCACACTTCTTGCTTTTTGTCATCTTTTCATTTTTACCATTGAGAGGAGAAAAAATCTTTTTAACGGTGGAACCGTGAATATATACTTTGTCCACGGATTCAATCGCGATTGTTCAAAAGTGTTTTGGATGACCCGAATGTTAATGAAACTGTTCCAGAAAAAGAGTTAAATTTTTTGCCGCATTAAAATTCGGACCGTCCAGAACATTTTTGAACGGTCGAGATTGGTTGCTGGCTTGCTATTGTAAAGAACTTGTTCATAACGGAGCCGTGAATAAATTTTTCTCCCGACGAGAGTTTCTTTTCTTTCCTTTCTTTGTGTTTTTTTACCACTGAGTTCCAATTGTGCAAACAGTATTCTCCCGACAACTTTAAATCCCCGCCCCATCCCTTACCAAAACATACGGTACATATATTAATAGCAATCATAAAAACCGACCAAAAACGAATCAGAATTGGATTCCAACTTTATTGGCTCAACGAAACACTGCAACGTGGTTTCTTAACTTTTTATAGTAAAAAAACTTATTTTTTTTCCTTGGTTTTGTTCGTCTTTTTTAAATTTTTTGTTAGATTTGCGTTATATTTTTTTTGAATTAATTATCTGTTTCAACGAGAGGAGTCTAAAAAGTAAAAAATTATGACTAAAAGCCAAAAAAAACTCACTAAAGACAAATATATATATATATATCACAGCTGTTTTTTTTTTTTTTTTTTTGTCTAAAGTGTCCTCTTATATGAACATTTTTCAAATATTGGTCCATATTTTTTTTACTTTTACGATTGGTCTCGTCGAGACGATCCAATAGCCTTAAAAATTACGACGAAAAGAGAAATAAAAAGTTACGAAAAATAAAAAATACCGAAATAATTTCTGGACAAATGAACTTGCTAGAAAGCAGCCTAAATTAATTAACGGAATGTTAGCACATGGCTGCAAACATAGACTATACTTACAAGGAGATTAGTAGTTTAGTAGAATTTGAATATTATTGTACATATGGCTCTTGGTCATTTGACTGATGAAAATTTTCGAAAAGAAAATTATTTCTTCGCCGTAATAAATTAAAGGCAGGTGATATATTGATTAGGCAAAAAAGGACATCTTTTCTGTCGTTAGACTTTCCTATTTCTGTCAAGTTTTTGGGTGCCGGGGTGTGTGGAACCCATCGACTATTCCAGATGGTCCGGATTTTAGATATAGAAAAAAGATGAGAAAGAGTGGTAGAATGAGGGGAGAGAGAGGCAATGAATCTGGTCCGTCCAAAACACGTTTAGATAGTTGATATCGCTGACGGGTACTGCCACGTGGTACCCAATCGGCACCCAAAAATACGGAGAAGGCAATAGTTCTTAAAGGAACAAGAGGTTAAAGTGTCCAAGTATAAGAAACAGTAAACACGCCCACCAAAGCAAATGCTGGATAGTAGTAGTACCAACTTACTCCTATTTAATAACTCGGTATCCGTCTGATGGAGCGACTAATTTGGACAATCAATCCTCCTAGTAGGAGGCTCAATTGAAATTCGGACAAAGTCCGTTGTAGATTGGCCAGACGCTAGAATTGATAGTACGCAAAAAGGAGTCGAACTTCACACTAAAAAGATTTTTATAACCTCAGTTGTCGGGTGACAATGTGCGTTTCAACCCGTGTGTTGATCGAGAAGAGTAAACAAAATTTAAAACTACTTGTTGCTTGGAATAAGGTAAAAGAGCAGAAAAACTCATACGCACAACAGAATGAATATACTCCTCTCTCTCTCCGCAGCATGAGTGAGGAGACAAACTGCTAGTCTAGCCTGCTAGCAAGTCTATTCTCTGCCTTGTATTGGGCTTTCTTTTCTTTTTTCATCGATAACTCAGGTCCCCAGGTCATACGTGCACCTCGATTAATTCTCAGGAGCCAATTCCACCGGCCACTTTCGGGGGGTCTCAATTAAAGCCATAGCAAAACTCTGTAGGAGCTGATCCCAAAGAAATTAATAACACCTTTAAGGTTTCGAACTTGAGACTTTAGAAGGGAGCAAACCCCTTAAGTCTCGGGTCTTTGACCATTAGGCCGACCCCTTGAACCTATAACGCGTGTCGAACGAGGCCTCACTTCTCTGTCTGCCTCTATATATAATACATACACGCATAAAGACATGTTATACTACCTCTTTGTGTGCTAAATCTCTTATCACCAAAGTCCATTACCATCTCCATACAGCAATCCTTTAGGATATAGCTCCAAACTGTCATCATCTTCTAATTATGACAGAACCCTACTCAAACTTCTTCAATGGATGGTTCAACTTCATCCCTCTTCACCCACACCACTACTCTTCCAATTATCAAAACCAGTTCTCAAGCAGCAGTACCCCATCATCACCTCCACTGAGAGAAGCTCTTCCTCTTCTCAACAACCTAATTACCACCACCACCACCACCGCCACCATATCAGCAGACCATGAGCCCTCATCATGTTGTAGTACTACTGCCAGAGATATGGGGAGCATTTTTCCTAGAACAAATGCTGAAAAGGAAGGTGTAACTGTAGCCCTACATATAGGGCTCCCTAGCCCTGATTCAGAGGCAACAGGAAAAAAGGAAAGTTGTAGGGCAGTTAACTCAGGATACCCTTTGAAAAGCCTGAACAAGGGTGGTCAGTACTGGATTCCAACTCCCTCTCAGATTCTCAGTGGTCCTACACAGTTCTCATGCCCTCTTTGCTACAAGAAGTTTAACAGATACAACAACTTGCAGGTATAAACAGACAGATGTGCATGTATATTGATGTGTGTTTCTGGAATTCAGTCATGATAGAGCAGATATGCAAATGTGGAATTGTCCTTTCTTCTATGTGATTTTGTCTTGGATTTTCTCTCTTGTCTATGAATCTTTGTTTTGAAAATCAAGTATGATCAGAGTGTCTTCCGCATAGAGAGTTGAGCCAAAAATTTCTTTTGTGAGGCAAATCAAATGTCTTGTAAGGTTTGTAGAAGTGAGATTTTCTGGTTAATTGTAGATATTTCTAAGGCTTCTTCCCACTCATTATACATGGATTTTGTGACTCCTTGTAGTGAAAAAATAATACTCTTGAACCATAGTATTTTCGTAGCTCCATTTGGGAGTACTGCTCATTGGTTTCTAAAATTATTTCCAATACCGATTAAGTTGCTGTTTTCAGTCTCCAATTTTCCTTTCGCCACTTTTATTGTTCTCTCAAACTGGTGGCTTCCAAACCAAAGGGTTATATAGCTCTAGTGGTAGAAAACCCCCCCGGCGATAAGGGCCTTATAAGCACAAGTCTCTGGTTCGATTGCCACTGGAAGCATAATCTCTTTTAGGCTAGGCCACAAGAATCTCTCACATAAATTCCGCAATTCTAGGCGTAATTCCGGTGTGGATGACCGCCTTTGACCTTCCTAGAAAGTGAATTATCAAGGTTTGTGTACGCTACCGTGAACACCCCTTACCACTAAACCGGGGAAAAAGGAATAGGCGGTTTTCCATTGCTGGGGGTTATAAACTCATAATGGAAAATGATCCCTAAACAGAAGATCTCACAGGATACTGGAGATGGTAATGACATTTTGAGAGTATAAGTCAAACAATAACCGGTGTTTTAGTTTGATATTCAGACAACTACAAAAGGCCATCTCATTATGGTTGAAGCTTGAAGTTCTATACTGTTTTTTGTATACCATTACCCATTTTTTACTTCAGTTTTGGTTTGTCCATGCTCTCTCTAGATCATCTTCCCTGAACAATCTAGGGTTCTTAACTTTTGATTATGTTTCATCTGCAGATGCACATGTGGGGACATGGATCTGAATACAGGAAAGGGCCAGAATCTCTAAGGGGTATTCAGCCAACCGCAATGCTAAGGCTCCCTTGCTACTGCTGTGCAGCAGGGTGCAAGCACCACATTGATCACCCAAGGTCAAGGCCACTCAAAGACTTCAGAACCCTCCAAACACATTACAAGAGAAAGCATGGGGTCAAGTCCTTCAAGTGCAGGAAATGTGGGAAGCCATCTGCAGTGAAAGGTGATTGGAGGACCCATGAGAAGAACTGTGGCAAGATCTGGTACTGCACATGTGGGTCTGATTTCAAGCACAAGAGGTCCCTGAAAGACCACATCAAGGCCTTTGGTCGTGGCCATGGTCATGGTGATGTTGGTGTCAAGTGCTCCGGGGGAGAAGAAGAAGAAGAACCAGCTTCTGAA
This sequence comes from Rhododendron ovatum, assembly GCA_019656835.1. Taxonomy (NCBI): domain Eukaryota; kingdom Viridiplantae; phylum Streptophyta; class Magnoliopsida; order Ericales; family Ericaceae; genus Rhododendron; species Rhododendron ovatum. The sequence continues at coordinate 8,561,988 of CM033794.1, read as the reverse complement.
ATTGAGCAAGAATGGTGAATGGTGATTCAGCTGAGGAAAGGGAATGAGAGTGAGGTAAAGAAAACTGCAATTCGCAGCAGTGAGACTCGAACCCGAACACTGTAGCTAGTAAGTTAGTAACTAAAGCTAGTGACTAAAATGTGTGTTATCCTAACTGTAAGAATATTACTCATTGTGGAACAAGTCTAGTATGTAAAGTGTTCTGTACAATGTTAATTTAGGAGAGAGTTGTGGTATGCATTATTGGATTTCACCTATTTACTGGAGTTTTCAGCCTTGCTTCTTTTACAGTTTTACTCTTTATGTGCTACGGTAAAGCTCCTGGATCATCAGCTCCTCCCCTCCATTTTTTTTACCTTCTACTCTTAAAACATACTGTAACTTTTTGTGAGAGGTAAGAAACATGATTTTTCTAAGATTGACTAGTTCGATCTTTGATGTGATGGTCGACGCGTTCACTTGCGAAAGCATGAAATCTGGATTTGAGTCTTTATCAATTACAAGTTTATCTTCTCTTTTCTCTTACATCACTCCTATCAACTGCAGGAAAATTAGAAAGGTAATTTGTGTGCAGTGATAGACGAACATGCTATTGTTTAATCATGCTAAGCATATAAAAAAGAAGTGTTATCAACTTATAGTTTCATTTTTTGTGTTGGGTAGTGGGTACGGCTTGATAAATATTGCGGTATTTTTGTGGTATGGCAAAAGTCGAAGAGAAAAGTTTTGATACGTGTCTCATGTATCTAGTACCAATTTAAAAGCACCATGTAAAGCATCGGTACCATGTACGTTATGGATACGGCTTCTTGGGGGTTTTAGAAGTAGTGTGATAAAAACACATTAAAATATAACTGGAGGAGTTTATGGACCTCTACAAGGGTCCCACTTATCTAATAACTGTCCGATTAGCTTCCACTCTGTTCCCCAATCTCATTAGTTGCCTTGTATTCTGATTTTCAAACCCTAAACAGAGCAGCTACGCAATAAATCCATCACCACAGCTCAGAGACCTTCCAATCAACCCAAAACCCATTTCAGCTGTCCTATTTTTCTTCCATCATATCAAGTTAATTTCAACCCAAATGGCGTTGGCCTACAACATTAATGTGCCAATCCTTATGTCTAAACCATCAAACAGTATGAAAATCAAGTCCATATCAAACGCCAATCAGATAAAGCCACAAACAGCTCAAATTGTTGCGGAGAAGAGATGCTTGAGGTGTAATGCTTTGTACCAAGACAGAGATAACTCACCAACTGCTTGCTCTTTCCATGGCCACACAACTGGTACGGATATATTCGACTCCCTCCGTTTCCAAGTATCCCTACGAAAAGTGCATAATTTTTCCAAGTATCCACACAACTGGTACGGATATTTTTGAAAGAAAAGTGCATAATTTTTTCAATTTCTTCACAGTGAATTAGATTTCTGATTGAGTTGTGCAAAGAAATTGAAAAAATTATGCACAAACATACTCTATTTTTTTTTTCCCAAAAATTGCACATCTTCTCGTAGGAGACACTTATTTTTAGGGACGGAGTCTCTTAAGCAAGTACACAGTACTTGTTTTTTGGGATTGTTTGTTTTTTCCCTTTCTCTTTTTCTGAGGTAGTAGTATGGAGAATCTTCCTTCGAAATCTCTGCCGAAGAAAGTAATTTGCGGATCAAATAAAAAACCCACTAATTCCATGAATATTGGGTAAGGCAGAATTCAGTGGCCATCAATATGCCAATTCTGATTAAAATAATCCCATATTTGTATTGGGCTAGCCAACTTTGCTGCTAAGGTTTATTCTGAAATTACCAGTGTTTGTGTATCATGAAAAGTTGGAACACGCAGTCACTGTGAGTGAATTTCCATACTTTCAAGAGTTTTTAACCATCTTTAGAAGAGGAAAGTCCACTTTGACCCCCTGTGGTATGGGCCATGTGCGGATACACCCCCTATGGTTTAAAAGTGTGCACATAACCCCCTGTGGTTTTAAAATTGTGCGGATAGACCCCCTGCCGTCATATTTTCCGTCCATTTTAACGGACATAACTTTAAAAGACCAATATACCCTCATCATCTACCTTGATTCATTTTCTTTTTTAAATCTAACCACACCATCCCCTATATCAAAAATTGAATCCAAACCGTTGATATTGTAGAGTTTGACGAATACCACATCTATGCCAAAATTCAAGTCAATCAAAAAATGAAAAGTTCATGGTCGAATCAATTTTGTTATGAAATTAAATTTTCCAATTTGAATTTACCGCAAATTAGATAACTGGGTTATTGATACCTGATCAAGATGATATTTTACAGAGATATTCTATTCTTTATTTAATACATTATGAACGATTTAGATTACATTCTAGAGACGTGTGAGATACACCTCCGTTAATGTGGATGGAAAACATGACGGCAAGGGGTCTATCCGCACAATTTTAAAACCACAGGGGGTTATGTGCACACTTTTAAACCATAGGGGGTGTATCCGCACATGACCCATACCACAGGGGGTCAAAGTGGACTTCCCAAACTCTTATAATTTTACCCCATAAAAGTCCTAGAAAAATATGTCGGTGAATGTGTCCTTAGTAGCATTGGTACACACAGCCATATTAGCCTCTTGTGTATTAAATTTGTGGATAGTGTTGATGAGGAGGGAAGAGGTTCACTGAAGCGTAGGGGTGCAAAACGAGCCGAGGTTTGTAGTATTTGAGCTCGCCTCGTTTACTACATAAGCACCAAAACTCGAGCTTGAGAGCCCAGTTCATTTACTAAACAAGCCTCTATAAACGAACCGATTCTATACAAACGAGCTAAGGTTTTTCGAGCCGAGCGGAGTTTTAGAGTGTTGAGCTTTGCTTGTTTGCTACAAGAGCCTTAAACTCGAGCTTGAGCTCAGCTCGTTACTAAACGAGTTGAGCAGAGTTGAAATCTTACCAAGCCAAGCCACAAGATGCTCTGGAGCAGATCAATTAGTTTGCAGCCCCACCTAAGTGTGCCAAAATCTTTAGCTAATATTAGATTTTTGGATTCCCCCAATTTAAACTTTTCTCCTCGTAATTAATCAAAGCATATTGGAACAGGCAGTTTTGACGGAAATCTGTAAAATGTTTGTGTGTGTGAGTATGAAAGTTCATGCCAGTGAACATTTGTATGAAAGTTCAGCTTTTAACCGATTGATCTTCTTGTCATTTCCATACCGAACGGGAATGACTACAAACTCAACTGGTTTAGATTATTATTTTGTGCGGAATAATATAGATACTATTTGCTGGTTCTTTGTAGGAAAGCACTTTGAATCGGTGCTCAGTTTCACTTCACAAGTTTCTTAGAAGCACATAACATCTGACTAAAATCTGAATCGTAATGCTTTTTATGTTTTACTTTCACCTCATAAGGAAAAGAAAAGGGCACTTGTGATAATCGATCAACGAGATGCATTTTTTTGAACAGAAGAGCTAGTCTTTGCTGGACAGACATTTCAGTAATGCTGAAAAAATCAATGGGAAGAACTCCCACTGTGTTTATGCCATTTTCCAAAAAAATAGGCCAGTCTACCTTTGAACATGTTTCAGTAAGATGCAATGGTACATTACAACCATGATGGAGTACTACTTATCAATGGATGGTTTTTGTAACATCCTTTTTTGGCATTTATGTTTTTATTTTAAACTGTTTTCCTCTTGACCATAGGAGTGAAAGAAAGGAAAGAACTGAAACTGTTAGAATAGATCTGACTTCTTTTGGTGTCAAAGGAGACAACTTTATTAAGTGTCATTCTGACCAGCCTAATACAGTCCTGTCCAGGGGTTCCTATGCTGTTGATTTTGTATGGGCTGTTTGCAAGTGCATGCCATTGGTGTTACATTCAGTTAATTGTCAAAAATAGGACATGTGAAGAAGTCTCGTATAAGTTGAGTCCCTTTTGCAATCCCACAATTTGTTGGCAATTGTACTTAAACCAATTATTAACGATGGAATGAAGTGGTGAATCATGTATGATTTGTGAGAATTCGCTCTGCAGGAAGATAGTTTCTTTCGAACAATTTATGGAACATAGCCGTGTCATCCCGCATTATGTACGAATCCCTTATAAATTTATCCTCAAACAAGTTCAAGGGTCGTCAACTAAAGTAGTTAGATGGGAATATCCTCTTGATGCATATCCATAGTTTCTTGTGCTCTTCGGTGGAATTTCATACTCGTACACATGAACGTGTCTTCATACATAGATAAATGAGTAATCTGGGCTTATGGAACCTGTGCTTTAATAATTGTAGGAGAAAAGGGATTATTGGCATTGGCGCCACCTCATCAAGGGATTGATGGAGAGTGGAGTGACCGATCTGGGGTGATTGTTTACAAATGGAATGACAAGACTAATAGACCAAACACCGGAAGTGCCAACTGGAAAAAGAGATGGAGCTGTTGTGCTGAGCACGGTGAGAATGCCCTGCCTTGTCGAAGAGGCTGGCATGTCTCATACGATGATGGGCATACAATGTTTTAGCTATATTTGGAATCAGGTATATATATCGCCCTATCATTGAGCTGTTCAAGAGACGGAGCTCTGCAAGTACTACATGGATGGCCCTCAGCCCCTCACCTACTCTCTGTCATAGCACTTCACCGATCAAGTAAAGAAAACCAGGCTATCTTTACTGGTTCATATTCTCTTGCTTGCACAATTGCTGATAAAACTGTTCAGTTCATGGATCAGCATTCTCCCCTTGCAAAAATATTGTTGCATCTCTTAGCAAGGGAAAAAAAATTGAACAAGTTGTTTTTTCGCTTTGTGTAATCGATTTTTGGTGTTATCAAGTCTATATTTGTTTTGCTTTGGTGCTTGTTTTAAGATTAGTGTAAACTTGTGGCTCTGTTTTTGTACTCTAATATTTCTGCTTGCTCTCTAATACTTCATCAAAATCTGTCCTGATTCTTAAGTGCTCCCATCTGTCCCCTAGCATACGGAAAACAGTTCTAAGCAAAATGCTACAGATTTCTGTTCACTTAGTTCAAAACTAAGCTATGTCCATGGATTTATCACTGCTTTTCACATACGTGATCATAATGTCACGACTCAAACTTGTAGATTTATGCTAAGCCGATTGGGAAATGGAGTCGTTAAATGTGCTCGTTTGTCGTAACATTGACACCACCTGTCTTCAAATTCAGTAACAGCAAGAAGAGCACAATAATCCCAAAACATAAACCGAACTTCGGCACACCACAAGATAAGTGAAATATTGACACTTCCAAACAGACAACTCACTTGTGTTGTCCTTCATTTAGGATCTCCTAAACTATGCCATTGGCTTGAATAAAGAAAAAAAATATGTTATTCTCAAATGTAAGCTCAGACAAGAAGAACATATTGTACACACAAGTACGTCTTATTATACCTCTCTAGTCTCTCCCCACTCTGTCACTTGTCATACATTGACCTAAAATGACCCAACAGTTTTGAAAGACTGATGAAGGTGCCTCAAAGTTTCCTCGTCCCTCCTCCAGTCCGGCGTAGGCGCGTTAACAAAATGCGCGTATAACTTGTTATTCGTGCAAGTTACGGAAATCAAGCTATGTGCACCAACCCCATCGATCTCGTACACGTAGTACACTTGCCCCTTCTCGTCCTTGGTCTCCTCCGAGGTCACGCTATCCGCGCTGCTAATCAAGTCTAGGAGTCCCACGTCAGACAATGCCAGATTATTCAGCACCACCTCCCTTGGCGCCAGCTGGCGGAACCCGGAGAGGAATGTCAGGTACTCTTTCTCTGCCTTCTTTTTCGGGTTGTAGAATTCGCTATCGGTCCCGTTGGTTCCCTTTTCGACCTTCGATACTAATCGCTCTTTCCACCCGTCGGGCACGTCATAGACGTACTCGGCGGAGTCTTGCTTGCTCGAGTTTCCGCCGTAGCCGCCGTAGTTGGCCGCGCTGGCGGCGGTGCCGTAGTAGATTTTGTAGGCGGCGCTTGGGGAGTCTGCCAAGGAAGGTAGGGAGGAGGTAGTTAGGATAGCGGCAGCCGCGGCGACGGCTGTTAGGGTGGTGGTTAAGTTAGTTAAGGGTGGTTTGGAGGATTGGATGGGTAGGTTTTGGGGTTTGGAGGGTGGTGGGGTTAGAGATTTAGGAGAGACAGTGGAGGAGGAGGGAGAGAGGAGGGCTGATGGGGAGAAAATTGTTGCCATTTGGTATGTGGAGGATAGGTGGATTTGTGGTTTGGCTTTGTTTATCTTCTACGGAGTACTATTTGGTGAGGAAATTTCCCCTTATCCAATGGAAGAGAAGGAAGGCTGAGTGCCTGAGCCACCTCATCTCTACATTTCTAATGACATAGAGCAATACTAGAGAGCCCGAAAAGCTTTTCCGAAAAAGTCTTCGAAAGAGAAATTAGTGGCTCGGATTTGTTTAGATGTTTGTGCCGCACATCAAAATAAACCACAATAATTAATTTTATTTTCAGGGATTTTTTTTTTTTTTTTTTTTTTTTGGGTTTGGTAAAGTACTTTCGGGAAAACTTTTTGGAGTTTTTAGAATTATTGATTGAGATGAGATAAGATACATCGGGATAAATCAATAGGGGGAAAGTCTATAATACACACTACTTAAAAGGGTGTATTATATGCATCTATTTTGTGATTCATTCATAATATTTTAGAGTGTTTCGTAAATTTTGTTTTAAAATTCATAACTTTTCAGTAATACGATTCGTAACGTTTTCATTATGATTCATAACATTTTGGTGTATCTTGTAATCTTTATATGATTCGTAACTTTTTAGCAATACTATTCGTAACATTTTTCTTATAATTCATAACATTTTGAGAGGTACATATGATATATACTCAAATAAGAAGTGTGTATTGTAATCTTTTCCAATCATAGATATTGAAATTGATTCAATAATATTCTGACCAAGATAATGTGTGTATCAATCAAACTCGGAAGAAGATATTCGGACTGGACGAGTTTTCCGACCAAAAAAAAAGAAAAGAAAAAGAAAAGAAAAACTGGATGAGTTCAATGCGACAAGTTTTTTGGGGGGGTAAATTCAATGCAACAAGTTGTTCCTTTACTTGCATATATAATAGAGAAAAACTTATTCACGGAGGTGAATTTGGACCGTCCCAATATTTTTAGACGGTCTTGATTCACTTTCGTTATAAACAGCTTATTTATGTCTCCGCTAAGTCTCTTTCTAGGATATTGGAATGTGTGGAAAATGTAAGAATTATGATAAAAACCATGCGGATTTCAAATAATGTTTACAAGGATTTTGGTTTTCTATAAGCAATTGATGCATTGGCGCATAAAAAATTACTACTGTTATTTTCGATTACCAGAACGGGAATTTTTTTTGTGAGTCTCATGAATGATTTTTTTGGCGGTTCTAACTAGAAAGTTTAAAATTCATGTTAGTAAGTTCGTTTGGTATGCCGTGTTATTAGAGCATCCGCAATGGTACTAATCAAAATCAATAATCAAAATGTGTCACGTCAGCATTTGATTATCCATTTAGTCCATAATCAAACTTAACAACCTCTACCTCCACATTGGTTGTTTTTGTATCCCTAACCAAAAAAACCCAATAATACACAATGCACATTTATCTAATCGCAAACGAATTTTAATCACGCATCCGACCACACCAAATTATTCGTCTCGATAAGACGATTTCAATATGAGGTGTTTTTAAGTTATTGAATTTTGAGTTTAATTGTTGAATTTGGTTATTGAGTTTTGATTATTGGTAAAAGTTGATAAGTTTGATTATGGAATGGATAGAATTTGGTTATTTACTAAAAGACTTGTAATTTTGGTTATTACAATGTGGGGTATTTTTTGAGCATTGTTGTTAAATTTGTTTATTCACATCCATTTACTTATTACAATGTGGATGCTCTTAGCTTACTTGCTTAGAAGTCTAGATTTATTTAGTAATCTCAGCACTGTTAATCCGATAGAAATACATACATGCCTTCATATGCTTTCACTATTAATCTGATTGAGATAGAAATACATGTCTTCGCATGCTTTCATTATCAATTCCGTCAAAACAAACGCACCCTAAAAGTAAATTAAAAAAAAAAATGACAAAATCATGGAAACTCTCGCAATTCCTACCGTCCATTGTGCCCACGGGGTTCAATCGAACAGGTGTCGTGAAAACAGGACGTCTCCAATTCTCCATAGCTAATCCTTCGTATTCCACAACTATCCTCATACTCTCCAGAAATTGCAAGAATGCCACGGACAGCGATAACCAAATCAAGGGCTGCAAATAAACCGAAATGCTCGCGAGCAGCTCGTGGCTTAGCTTGTTAAGGCTCGGCTCGTTAGACTCGTTTTGGTATTGAGCCAAGCTTGAACTCGAATTTTAGGCTCATTTTCTAAATGAGTCAAGTTTAATGCTCAAAAACTCGGCTCCTTTTTATAGGCTCCGGTCGTGTCCAGAGGTTTGTTAAAAAAATCAGCTAGGCTGAGCTCATTAACCTTTCAACTCTTTTGAAACAAGGTTTGTTAAAAAAATTAGCTAGGCTAAGCTCATTAACCGTTCAACTCTTTTACAAGCAGGATGAGCTCGAGCTCAAATTTTAAGTTCGTGTTAGTTTAACAAACTGAGCTCGAACACTATAAAACTCAACTAGGCTCGTTTGAATCAATGTTATCAATACCGTTCTGTACCGGCCAGTATATACCGTTTTTTAACAGAATCCGATACCCTATATCTCTAATTCCGTTCCGGCTCAAATACCGGCCGGTACCGGACATACCGGCCAATACCGGACTACTTTTAAATTTATTTATTTTCTTCAAGTACCGGACAATACCGGATAAATACCGGATTTTTTATTTTTTTTATTTTAAAAAGTGTATATTATACTATAAATTCTTTTAAGTAGGAAAGGAAAATAACACTAATAGCTATCAATCCGAAACGATACCCGATATTTGACCAGTACCAATACATATCGTACCAGTAGGAAAATCAGTACCTGGCCGGTACGGTATTCAGAACATTGATTTGAACCATTCCCAATCGTTTGGAGTGGCATCTTGGTAAATACGAAGACGAATTACATCCCCTTCCTTTCATTCCTTCCACACCTGACAGGATACCAACCGCCCCCCCGCCCCCCCCGCAAAAACCCTACAAAAGGGTCTCCGCATATTTTTTTTTTCCGCCATTCAAATCAATTTTAGGGTTCCGATCCTCTCGAAGCCATGTCCAAGAGGTGATCTTCAATTTCCTTTTCGACATCAATTAAATCTTTAAATTTTGTTATCTGAAATGTTTCATTCTGTTGGCGGGGTAAACCATTGGGATTTGATTTACAGCCTCTTTGGATGGTGAGAGAGAAAAGAAAGATGAATTCTTCCACTTGTTTGGATGATAGAAGATTGAGAAACAGTGGATTTTTATCGGTCCAGTTTCGCTGCTGACCTAATCTCACCATCCAAAGGGGCCCTTGGGATTTTAATTCCCAAATGTATATGTTTAATTTGTATGGTTTATGCGTGCGTTATCAAAAACTCTAGGTTTCATTAATGTGAGAGGTGAGATTTTTTTGGAATTCGTTATCCTTGTTTTTTTACGATCATCTCATGTTCCCCAAATTGGTGACTTTCTTAATTGCTTTTTATTGGTGCATATGAGGAGTTGGGGCTGATTTATGTCAAGTGAAGATTGGGTTTACCCGTGAATTGGTGTTCTTTTCCTCTCCTGTTCATTTTGCAAAATTTGTTTATTGTCAAGTACTGTATTGGTTTGCTTGATAAGGAAATGGGTAAAAACAAATAATTGTAATTCTTGGGTTTTTGGTTATATCTTAGGACAATCATGGCAGTGTTCTTCTTATTAAAGAAAATAATGGTTGTCTTCCACACATGGAAATTCTTTAAGAAGTTGAAATGCAACCTTATGCTGCGTATTAGGCTGTAGTCCTATGTCATTGACATTTAGAAGTTAGCCGTGCATCCATTGGTGCTTTTGATTTGATAACTGCAAGTTTACTCTCAAATTCCCTAGTTGAATTTGACTTCATCTTCAAAAAAAAAAAAATTTTGACTTCTCGAGTTAACGGGTTTGCTATAGTGGCAAAAGAATCGAGGCTATGGCTGGGAATGTTGCACTGTTCTCATCTTTGATAAATTGCTGATAAAAGGTTGTAGAGGTCATTCCAAATTTTGTATTTGGATAGATTCTGCTTCTTTCTGGCCACTTACTTTTTAAGCGAATCATTGAGACACTTATACCGGCCCAGTTAAGGTTGCACCTACTTCAGGGACATGAATGCATCTATTGAAGCTTCATATGTGGTGATGCCCAAGGAAATGACACTGGTTTGTCAAAGGAAAAGAGGGAACCCCCATGAAAGTATTGGTTGCATCTTTTGCTAGAGCGTCAATGGTCTCATTTTTTAGATGGTCTGATCCAAATTATGAAATTCATGCAAAGCAAAGCTGAGCCCCTCCATCCAGAAGTACCTTTTTCTGGCATAAGTAGTTAAGTGAGGAACTTGATGCTGTTTTGGGTGATGGTATTGAATTCCGAAGCCTTGTCAGTTGATCTTTTCTTATTTTCTCTCTCTTAAATGATGATTTGGGCACATGGTGAAAGATGCTGTTGTCAACCTTGCTGACAACCAGGCAGGGATGCTCTTTCTTGTGCTGATATTGCTGTCACCGAGTGTATTCCATTGCCAAGTAGGCTTGAATTTTGCCTTGAAATTTGGTTAACAAAGTTGATCTAGTAATTTTGTAAGTTGACTTGATTTAACTGATCATAGAGAGAAATCATATTCTCTCGATTCCAATCCCATGTTCTTGGTCAGTCATCTGTCAGAATGAGAATTAGTATCTTCACAGTTTCATGTTTCTGTTTTGTCCAGGGTACTTTGCAAGTTCTTTGCAAATGGAGCATGTCTAAAAGGGGACCACTGTGAGTTCTCCCATGATTGGAAGGACCCATCGAATAATGTAAAACTCCTACTATGGTCCCTTATGCTTTTGTTTCCTCTTAGTTGATCCTTATTGAAATACTGTTGCAGGTGTGCACCTTCTACCAAAAAGGAGCTTGTTCGTATGGAAGCCGATGCAGATATGAACATGTTAAAGTATCTACTCGACAGTCGTCCGTGGCATCTTCGTCCACAAGTTCTCACCAATTTTTGGTTTCTGATTCTGCTACTGCATCTGGGGGGTTGACTATTGTCCCAGGTGTTACTTCAGATCTTTCACCTTCAAGTATACCTTTCTTCCTCTCTGTAAAACCGGCCTGGAGTCAAACATCCCAGCATCAGTATTTGTCAGAGTCCGATGATCTTGGCGATTTTAAGAGTCTTGATCCAGCTGATCTTCCAATCTGCTCATTTGCTGCCGCTGGTGATTGCCCACGTGGGGAAGCATGTCCCCATATCCACGGGGATATATGCCCATCCTGTGGGAAAAATTGCTTGCATCCTTTCAGACCCCAGGAGAGAGAGGAACATATGAAAACCTGTGAGAAGAAGCAAAAGAAACTGGAAGCATTAAAGCATAGTCAAGAGATCGAATGCAGTGTGTGCCTTGAACGTGTTCTTTCTAAGCCAACTGCATCTGAACGGAAGTTTGGATTGCTCTCAGAGTGTGATCATCCATTCTGCATATCATGTATCAGGAATTGGCGGGGCAGTTCCCCAGCCTCTGGAATGGATGTCAACTCTACATTGAGGGCTTGCCCAATATGTAGAAAAGTTTCATACTTTGTCATTCCCAGTGTCATTTGGTATTCTTCAAAAGAAGAAAAGCAGGAGATTGTTGACAGCTACAAAGAAAAACTCAAGTATGTTTACGTGAGATTTGAACTGTTCTAATTTTCTTGAATGGGGTATTAGTTCACCAATTCCTTGAATTACTTTTACTAAGAAGTGAGTATGAAAGCCTTTATTCATCACTATTTTATTAGGAGAACAACGTCCTTATTGTGTTTGTTGATTTATTAAATTGATCTAATTGATTTGGAAAACTTGGTGAAGTAGGAATGTAGGAAACAGCCTGGTAATTTTGAACTCACTCATGCATGCCTTTTTCATTATGATTACGAGCATTTGATTGGTGTCTTGAAATTTAATATATTCATTACTTTTGAGGGGGTCTGGGATAACAACATTGCTAAAAAGCTAATGAATTCAGTGTGGTGTCTCTTGTGATGGATATTAAGATGACTTCCTGTTGCAGGTCCATTCATTGCAAGCACTTTGACTTTGGAAATGGGAGTTGTCCGTTTGGGTCTAGTTGTTTTTACATGGTAAGTTATGATGACAAATGGTGTGATGGTCTCTCTGTGTCAGGTGTAACCATTTACTTAACGCAATGCTTAAATCCCCTATCGATTATTATTATGTCTTCTTATGTAGCATGCTCCACACTACGAAATGATTTATACAGAATTATTTAATGCATTTATTACTTTGGCGAAAATGGGTTTCATTTACGAAGCTAGATGGTGATATGCTCTCTCACTCTTGCATGCAACCTTTCATTAATTCCTCTCTGTTGAAAATGCTCCAGTAAATAAAGCAAGGGAAATGCTCTGAATGCAGGAGCCAGACGTCCAATTGTCATGTGTATGTTTTACCTGTCTTTAGGCAGATAGTTATTCACTATTTGGTGGGGTCAATTTGTGTTTTGAAGAACAGTTTCTTCTATTGGTATGTGCTTGGCTTTTTTACCCTTCCTGTAGGTTATTTGTAGTTTATGAATGTTGGAGTCAGGCCATATTCGTTGGCTTATGAGAACTTTAAGGTAGCTCTTTCGTAATTTCAATGTTTCACCGAAATTGTTTACTTCAGGGTTTTTTTGTTTTATGAACGATTAATTGGACAACTGATTACTTATGTTCTGTAACACTTCATGCGAACCTCTATACTGACCCTTTAGTGTCTAGGGAGATTGTATAAACTCTGTGAAAACTTTGGAGTACGAAAATCTGATTTGAAACTGTATCTTGATGATTCCATTATGTAACATTCAACATTACTTCTTACTGGATGTTTGATGTGCAAAAGCAAAATGTTAGTGATGGCCAAATCGTTATTTCATCATTTAGTTGAGAAGTTATCAGGTTCCACACTGTGAATGAATTACCGGGGAAAACCTTCAGAATTAGTAGCGTAGTAGTAGAAAGGTGGTGGAGATAATTGAGGTAATAAAACATAAACATTGTGAGGGTTTCAACAGTTTTAGTAGTCCTTAGGCTTCCGGGACAACTCCTCCCAATTGTGCTTCATTAAATGTACTAGCTGGTTGATAAACCATTACCTTGATGATTTGAATGCAACACGTGTATTACAATGCAAAAGGTTCATTTGTTTTCCTTAGAAACTGCGATTCGTTTGTCAATGTTATCTTGATGCTTAAGTGATGAATCTTGTTTATGTGGCATATTCTTCAATTTATATGTACCAGGTTTACAGCTGAAGTAGTCATTTCCTATATTAACCAAAGTGTGAGCCTGTTCGTAGGGTGTGTGTACATGTGTCTGCTACTTAGCGCGCTGCAATAGGAAGTTGCTTGGTACTTGTAAGCCTCCTTGCAAGCATGATCCCTTGAGAAAGCTTGAGCCTCATTTCTATTATGAAGATTTAATAATGTTAATTTTTTGAGGTTTGTTTAGGATATGTAACAGTAGCAGATGACTTAAGTTGTCTCAATTTGGAAGCTGATTTCATCTGCTGTGGTATATCTTATTATTTTAGATGATGTCCTCTGAATGAGATAGAACCTGATGTGTTTTTGTATGTGGCTGTACATCACTACAGCATGCATATCGTGATGGCCGTTTGGAGGAAGTGGTTTTGCGTCATCTTGGGGCTGAAGATGGACATACAGTGATTGCTAAGAATATTAGGTTTTGCCTTCTGCCTTCTTTTTTTTGTCGTCTCCTTGATTATAAATACAAGGATTGTTTCCTATGGAATTTGTGTTCTATCTGTTTTCTGGTGTTCCTTCCCCCTTCAGTTCTCTGAGTGTATTTTCAGGCTCTCGGATTTCCTCCGCAGTTTGCACATAAGGTGAAGAACTTTTTTAGAGCTTCCAGAGTAAGTTTCTGGCCATTAGTCTGTTTTTCTCTCGAGCATTCTCTCCATCTCATTTACATGTTTCATGCATGTTGATCCCAACGATTCAGTTCATTTTCTGTGCCAATCACCTATTTGTTTATCCGATTGCGGACTGATCTCTTGACATAAGATGTGGCTTAATGCATGTCTCCAATTCTTGTTGTTTGGTACATGAGTTTTTGTGGTTGATTCCTCTCTAAATCATAGCTGTTTTAGTGTCTTAATACGGAAGTCCTTTGTATTCTTTTGCCCTTTAAGCCTGACAGAAATGAGAACATATTAATTGTTTTGTATGCAATATAAGTTCAATTTCACATGCTTATGATGTGCCTTCTGTTTGGAGGATGATTGATTGAAATAGCTATTTTATGAAAGCAACCAAACCATCTCTAGGGTCCGATGCTGCACAATGCTGTGTACCCAAACTGATGGTTTTTACATTTGTCTCAAATTTTCATTAGTTAGCTGACTTCCTAAAAGTAGTTTGTTCAGGTTCAGCATCCGTATTATTGGGATGACACGCCACTCCGCTTGGTTCCCATTTTTTAGAGTAACTTTTTACTCTCGGCACAGTTTCCAATAAATCTCTCTCTCTATCTCTCTCCACTCATTACCACTCATTACATCCAAAATAACTTTCTAAAATGTAAACCAAACAAAGTGTAATGATTAATGTTCATGCCTGCAGGTTACTTGCTATAAGGAAATTATCCCAGCTGAAGTAGCCAAAAATCTTTGATCTTCCCAATGCTGCACTCCAGTATTTATTCAGGTGTGTGAAATATCTGTTCTGTTTGAGTTCAGATCTTTATGTTTCCTTTACTCTTTAGTGTGTATTACACAATCTCACCCACATTTTTATGATCTTCCGATTTCGTCACCCGTAACCGCAAGGGTTATTGACAGCAAGTTTGTGAGGCAAATTTGATTTACAAGCTGCTTATATAAGTTCTGTCCTACAATTATCCTCTTGATACGTGTTGCTGCTCTTTGGTGAGCATGGTTAGTTAATCCATGCAATTCAAGAATCGAGTCATTTTTGTTTGCATTCTATGCATCGATAAACTATCACGCTATGTACAATTCTTTGGTTGCTTTGGATGCTTTGCTGTCCTCAGTTGCTGAGTTCCATTTGGCACTGCTACAATGGTTTTCTTATTGCATCCATTAATTGTTCTCAGACAATTAATGGCATAGGCGATGTCAGTGAGGGCAACAATCTCACGCATTACATTGTTTTGAGGAAGATTTTTTTGGGGTCCCTTTTTCAGGAATTTGGCTATGTTTCTTTTTTAGTTACACTTTTATCAAGTATCAAGTAGCTTCAATGAAAAAAAATTCAGAAACAATGTTTATGTTTCAAACAAATCAAACAATTTTCATAATTATTGACAATCAAACTAATGAATGGTTTAGTAATTCAAAAGAATTTTGAATTTTTCGTTTGTAATTGGTGAGACAGCAATTAATGGTGAGACAGCAGTTGTAAACATGTGGTATTTGAAAGCTAAAGCTTAATTGTCAACATGTGGTATTTGTCTGAGACAATAGTTGTGAATATATATGGTATTTGGAGTGATGAAGCACATGTGTTGTACGAGAGTTTGAGATCAATACATGTAAGAGTTATAAATTCAACTAAAAGCAAAAGGAAAAACAAAAAACCCTGGAATTCCAGTGGGGTTATGGCCCCCGCGGGTTCTTGATTGCCTCCACCACTGTGCATACAAGTTCCCCTTTAAGAAGAATATTCGAAACAAAATACTCTATATGAAAAATTCCCTGCCATGTTGCCCAAGAGGAATAAGAAAATTTGCAATTCCTGAACTTAGTGACTTCAGGAAGGCTCAAACAATCAGAAACTTATTGATTTGTTTTGGAAAAAATTGTTGGCTTCTCACCCAAATTATGCTTGTACTTTATGGTTCGCAGGCTGTATTATTTGGCCATACTTCATATTTCTTTGATTCGCAGTGTTGTGCTGTGTGTCATTTACAGAATTCGTTGCCGTTTTGGATCCAATCATCGATGGAGGCTGGGAACAAATAACTGTGTGAATAAACTGCTGCTTGTATTTATGTAAAACAGGATTTAAGAGTGTATGCTGGAGAAATTTTGGAACTGTGAAGTGAGCAGTCTCTTGTTTTGAACGGTTGCTCTGAATAAAGGATGTACAATAGATGCTAGTACATTTTATTACCTGCCTACCGGCAGCATCTATGAATTGTATTATAGCCGAACGCGGGGCTTTTTGAGATAACTGTTTGCTTTGAGCTTTCCGGGACGAGGTTGATGGTGTTTCGATTTTGGTCTGGGTTTTCAGTGTATATCATACCATGTTACATGACGATGTAAAAAATTTTGATTCTGAGACGATGATTTTTGAGTTCCAGTGCGCTGTTTAGCAGGTGTGGATATATTTGTTACCAACCCTTGGAAATTATAGGCCAGGCTTCTTGTTACAGTAGGTGTGGAAACTCATGATTTGTTTACAATGATAAAGATAGCTTTGTGAGTTTGCGTGTTTGGATCATCGATGTATCAAGTTAAGGTAAAATCATGAAAGTCTAATGAGGGACGTTGTCGCTTTCTTGTATTATTATTTTCTGATTCAGTGGTTATTTACTATGTCCTCACGTAGTGTTTTAGGGGTGTTATCCACCTCACATTAGGGTGTGAGCCATACTAACATGTGGTGAACAAGACCTCTGGAGTATCACGTGGTAGTGCCCTAGGAGCAATTTTTTTGTAGTGGGGTTTTTCCCGAGCTAGGAAAAGAACATTAGAGCACGTGTGGAGCAAGATGCCACGGGGGGGTTCACTACTAGGGATAAAAGCCGATCATGTGGTGAGCACAGGAGCACCACGGAAGAGGCATTCGAGGCAGTGAACGTGGCAGCACGACAGCACCACATGAGGGTGCGTAAGGCCGAGCAAGGTTGTAAGTAGATCGACAATAATGGGCAAAGGTGCTCAACGTTGTTACCGAGCAAAGGGCACAATCGCAGAGTGTTAGCCGAGCTAAGCCGACCAACGAGATGGGCGGCTGGAATAGTCAAGAATGATCTAGAATAAACTCCCTACGCGATAAGAGGGAATCACGCGAATAAGGGAATAAGATATTCTGCCATGAAGGGCAAAGGTAGAGTTGCTATATGGAACGAATTCTATATAAGTGAAAGGATCCTAACGAGAATAGGACTTAGGCTGATAAGGGAAAATAATTCTAGAAAGCTAAGTTTCTTATGTGAGTTAAACTTAGGGCAACACAGACACTTGGGGAGCAAGTAAAAGGTACGCTTTGGGCAATAATTCTACTTACTATCTCTCTTACGAAATTAGGGTTTTAGTTGAATACTAACTTCCAAGTAAAAGGTACGCTTTGGGCAATAATTCTACTTACTATCTCTCTTACGAAATTAGGGTTTTAGTTGAATACTAATTTTACTATCGGAGGGTCTTTGCCGACTAAAGGCATAGGTGCGCTCACTGTTCTTATGCTGCAAGTTTAGGGGTCTTGTCAAAGTTGCCACATGCGTTGATCTCAAAGAGTGTGGATCTTTCTAAGGCTGTTTTTACCCTTTACATTTTCACTTACGTAATTTACCATTCCCTTAGTAAAATCCCTTCACAAATTCCTGATCCAAATACTTCTTGGCGTGTGTTTGATGTGGATCACAAGGTTAGTTATCTCTAGTGTCTTGGAAGATTTATCTGGTTTTCAATTGTGATCCTTCTTTTGTTTTGTTTTTGTTTGCTAATGATTCAAGACTGCCTTCGGGAATGTTTGAAATGGCATCAAAGCAGGGAACAATTATTCTAAGCCCCGAGTCACGTGGTGTTCAGTCGTCTTTCTCACCGCATATTATTGTGGGGTCCACAAGAAAGAAAGAGTCTGAGACACCATGTGACGGTGCCTACTCAGGATAGAGAATAATTATTACGAAGTAGGATATACTAGGATACGTATTGCATTAAACAACTTTTCAGGGCATTTGTGTAGAAGTTTGTTCATTCTACCATTATATGTCCCCGGAAAAATATCGAACAATTTATCGAGTTGCACATAAGCTGGACCAGTTATAAAAATGAAAATTTTGAACACTAATACGTAGAGTCGAGATATATTTGGACGACACTATAATATATATGAATCTGTGAAAAAAACCATAGTAGTAGATAACATCAGGTATATGTGATAATCTCTCTCATTCTCCCTAGCTCTGTGATAAACGAAAAATCAACAGCAACAGATAAAGAATCGCTCGCAATCATTATTACACAGGAAATAATCCTAACAATCTCAGACTCCGGCCATATATAATTAATGTAATAATGAATCCAAGGTTAGCTCTCTATTTCTTAACAAATGCGATAAGAGACAGAACGAATGAAGAGCACAGGATCACTCCAGAGATTGGCAACGAGTAAGCGGATCCAGTGTCTTCTGACGGCGCCGGAGCCGGTGCCGTCTCGAACTGTTGCGCCAGTACTGCAGTACCCGAGGCGGAGAAGACGGCGACGACGAAGATCAGGACAGTTAGAGCCTTGAACAACGAGCTCAACTGCGCCATTGTAGATATATAGAAGAAATATGTTAATCTGCAGAGACAAAGATTGTAGAGAGAGAGAGAGGCAGAGGGAGTGATGCTTCTTCAAATCTGAGGAGAGGTGAGGGGTATATATAGGAAGTTTGTATTGGCGCGTGGGCCGGCAAGAACGTGGGCAGCTGGACGAAGTAGAGTTAACGTTACAAACTTGGAGACTGTAGAATCCAACAAGGAAGAGACTCTTTGTTAGTCAAGTGTGAAATCACCCAAAAAAAACAACAAACTTGAACGTGGTCGGCTAGCTGTGGTGGTGTTTTTTTTTTTTTTGGGTGATTTCACACTTCTAATTTGTACTACTACAAATTTGCTTTAATTAGTTTTTTCCTTTTTCTTGGTTCTTAAGTTATCGAATTGCGCGCCTTGTCATTTGTAGTCAAGTGCTTGATCATGAATCAACGAAAGAACTTAACTCTTAAAGAATCGTTTGGGCGGATGTATGGAAGCAACTAAGAAACTTACAATCCCGAACTCGCAAGTTAAATGGAAAAATATAGCCACAAAGGCCAGCGTAACCTCAAGGCCCAAGAGATCTGGGTCTTGGACATTCAAAAAAATTTAATTTTTAAAGGCACTTCAATATTTTTATTATTTGGGTTTGAGTAGGATTCTTTTTAAGCCAAATAGAATGAAAAAAAATGTCCAATTATAGGTAATGAGTTAGCCCAACCCACCATTCCACAAGCCCAAGTGCCCAACTTACTAAATCCCCAAAATTATTTCCCCCAAACTATCGAATAACACCTCCCAAAAATCTTTTCCCCCCAAACCCACCCCCAAAAACTTGACGATTTCGTATTTTGTGTTCATATATAATGATTAGTATAATTTTATATTGGTTTGGCTTTCTCGTATTGTGATTGTTACTGTAAAAATTGTTAAGTATTAACTCTTTAAGGGCACACTTTTTTTTATTATGCATTGCTCACTAAAAACCCTTGGGCCGGTCCTGATAGCCACTTACAGTTAACCTTCAAATTCTTGAGATAAGTAAATTCTGCTTATCATACAAAGTTAGAGAAGAATGGTTCTCAAATTCATATAATTAAGATAGAAAATCGTTATTGTTTAACTAAAGCAATGCGAAAATTTATTTCGAATTATTCTGGGTGTCCAACTTCTCTTTAGTTTAAATGCGGATGTGAATTTTTAAGTTTGGAAAGAAAATTGAGCTCGGTTGAGTAAAAATAGCCACATGAATTGAGTTTTGCCAGCTCGGCAAGCCAGCAGTCACTGGCATAGGTATATAGGAGCCCTCCTCATATTTAAAATATTTTACATATATTACATGTAATATGGTTATTATTACATATTAAATTAAAGTCATTTTATATTGTCAAGCAAAATAGAGCGCTTGCGTATAAAAATGAAGCACGAAAATTAATTTCTATAAAAATATTTCTCTCATGTCAGCTTTCATCAGGTCAAAATTCTGGCTCAACAAATCGATTGAAGTCGTCGTCAGCTGCGGGCCTGCCGTCAGCGTCGGTAGCCTTGAGTGTTCCTCGACGGCACGTTTCGCCAGCTCCAAATGGCACAAAGTTAGTTAAAACTGAAACACCCGGCCTTCCAATCCAAGCCACCTGTCCACGTTTTCCCTCGGGTCCACACGCCTATACATACATACATACACACATAATAACCTGTACGCATCATAAAAACGACACAGTTTTAGCCGCCAGAGTTTCACGATATATATATATATCTCCCTCCACACTAATGAGCATTCATTCAAGCCAGCCACAGTAGTCTCTCAACTCTTACGACTTTAATTTCTCTCTCTACGAATCTATATTTGCACACTGCAATGGCGAACACGATCAGCTCATTCAAGGCCTTGGCAGTCTTCTTCGTCCTCGCCGCCTTCTCCGCTGCGGCTGCATCGGCGAGAGACTCCGCGATGGTTCCGGCGCCGGCGCCGGACCACGGATCGGCTTGCTCGATGCCGGTCTCCGGAGCGATTGTTATCTCGTCGGTGGTTCTGACACTGCTGGCGATTATGAAGCAGTAGACCGGTCCTTCGTTACGTTGACTGATTTCCTGGAGAGACATACACACATTTATATACATGCTTCCGTATACACTATACGTTTTTTTTTTTTTTCCTTTTCTGTTTCTGTTTTGGTTGGAGATTTTTTATGGTCGAGTATGTGGGGGATTCGTTGTTTATCGACGTTAGCTTTTCTTTTTCTTTTTCTTTTTCTTTTTCTTTTTCTTCTTTCTTTTTATATCTCTTGTGGTAAATAAACGGAATACTTGTTTATGTCATGCATGGATTTCTCGTGTATGGACTCATAGTTTAGGTTGTGTTCGACTAACTACAAATAAATATTTATTTTTTAAATTAAATGTGATATATTATAAAATAATGATCTCTCCCCATAAAATAAGAAAAAAATATTTAAAAAATATAAACTTTTATAAAATGAAGCCTTTTATACTCCTAGTACTCTTGCTCCTAGAATTCCTCAAGTTCTTAAATCATTTAGGTGATGGTTTCGATTTCCATAATCACATGCTACTATATGTTAAACTGAAAAAACAGATCGAGAGGAAAAGAAAACAAGACAGGTGAAATTTGTGAATATTGTTCTATAAATATATTTAGGTAATTGGGTGGTACGTTATTACTTATTACAATTCCATATTAGCAGTTTATTGGGGGGGTTTTTCCCACGTAGCAGTTTATTGGTCGGACGGTTGGGTTTCAAACCACACAGTTTTGTAGTTTAGGTTTTGGGTTTTCACTGGCTGGGCTTAGTCCAATTTGGTGGGCTAGGTTTTCTTTATCGTGCTTAATTGTAAGATTTGGGCTTTTAAGTCATCAGGTGTTTTGGGTTTAATCGTAAGATCTAGGCTTTTAGGTGTTTTGGGCTCTGTCCTTATAGGTGTGATAGGGCTTTGTCCAATTTGATGTACTTTCAACTCTTGGTTGGATTCTTCCCCCTTTCTCCTTAATAAATTATTATTTTTGCCGATAAAAAAAATTTCTAAGTAATCTACCTCTGGAAACACCATAGTTAGGAAAATATTATAAGGAGGTAGAGGCTGCTTGATAGGTGAAAAACTTGTTTTTGGGCCCATAACCATTTTCCATCACATATTTTTATAGCACCAAGTGGAGTACTAAACGAGCAAAATCTACTGCATATATTGTACTTGCTCTTATGTATGTATGTATGTATATATTTTTAGATATATAATCATGTGTCCGCATTAGTTAAAATGCGCTCACTTCAACTAATTCTGGAAATTTCAAATTACCGTTCAGCCAAATTAGCTTTTAGTAGCGCTGAGAGATTTTACCAGACCTTAAAAAATAAAACTTGCATAGAAGCCTTTCTCATATATAAATGTGCTACTAAAGTTTCCGCGTAAGTTCACTAGGATATATGAATCTTGAGGACAAAAAGAGTGCAATATGAGGTTATCGAGCCGACCACTATCTCCTTCTCCTTCTCCTTCTTTTGGTTTTTTTTTTTTTTGTTGTTGATAATTCCTCCTTCTTTTGTTATTAATCAACTATTCAGACTATCTTGAAATTAGCACAGTAAAATTTAGGGACTGTTACCCATTCAAGGAAGAACCAAATTAATTAACATCCTCATCAATACAAAAGGGTTTGTTCGAAACTTACGGAAAAGAAATGAAATTTTTTAAAAAAAAATCTCCCTGGTTTGAGAGAGAAAAGAAGAGAAAATTGCAAAATAGAGTTCAATGCATATATAGTGAAATTTTTCTTCCGGTTTTCTCCTATTTTCCTCCCTTGATCATTTTCCGTTTCCTTTTCCTTTATCACACTTTCTACGAGTTCCAAACGGAGCGAAACAGAAGCAAAACACTCGGTCATTAAATCCTTTTATTCCATCCACACAATTTTCCCCATAGCCTTCATGACACCACTCATAAACTCAACCATCCCCTCACAATGCACAAAATCAGCCACAAACATCACCAGATTGTGGATCCTAGCTAATTACTAAAAATGCAAAAATGAGAATTACCCGTTTTGTGCCAAAAATAGGCCAAGCCAACCCTATAAAAGGCCACCTCTCCCACCACCCTCAAACCACCACAAGGCAAACACAAGCAAAGGCGGGATCCGGCGAATTATACTCTCATCCTTTCGAGTTCCAAATTCCCCGATCACGCCGCCATCAACCATCATGGAGATGAAGAAGTTTGTTTGCGCCGCCCTTGTGGCTGCTGCCTCCGTGAGCGCCGTCATGGCTCATGAAGCTCCGGCTCCGGCACCAAGTGCCGCAACCGCCGCCTTGCCCGCCTTCGGTTCTTTGGTGGGAGCCTCCCTCTTGTCCTTCTTTGCCTATTACATGCACTAAAGCGTGCAAATGAAATGAAGAGATCGAGAAGAAGAAAGAGAGGATTCGAAAGAAGGGATTACGAATATTAATATAACAGTTCTCTTTCTTTTTCTGAGGATCTATCCTATTTCTTAGTTATTGGCATGTAAGGACTCATCTTTCAAATCAATAAAAGGCCAACTTCAGCCCAAGTTTTATATACATTTTCTTGTGTTTCTTACAGAGGTGGCAATTTCAATTCATATTTTGTAATCCGTCCAAATTCGTCCACTTATAATTTAATCCAATCCGTCCATATTATATAATGGGTTAATATAGATTGAACCCATATCAACTCATATTTATATGAATTTAAGTGGGTCAAAAATAAATTCAATATGGATTGAACTTAAAAAATCCAAATTAGAGTATCAAATAGGCAGCTTTATTTCCCAGGCAACATTTATGATGGGGAGTACAACTTCAAAAAGCAGATAGTCACGTACAGCCATTAGTAACTTGGTATTGTATGGCAATTTGAAATTATTGGTGTTTGAGAGAGAAACAGAGGAAGCTAATAAGAAAGGGAGGAGAGAGAGAGAGAAGGGGAATTCCAAGTGGAGGCCAGGAGGACGGGGAAAGACGGTGGGGGACGACACGTAGGAAAACTAGGTTACTTAGGGAAGCTAATTTTGGTTAGTGCCAAGTAAAATGGGTGGGGTTGGGTTGGATATGGCGCAATCTCAGTCATCTATTCGCGAAATTAATGACTGAGATTCATTTTCAATTATAATTGGTCATCATTAATTGTTACCGGTCATAATTGATTTTCAATTCAAACCGTTCAAAAATACTTTGGACATATGCGATTGGTCTCCGTAAAATCTTCTTTACGAAATGGTCCACAAATAATATTTTATATTTGTTAATTTTGCTTCAAATTTTTGTAACTTAATGATTCGTCTCGTCGAGAAGAATTGGAAGAGTAAATTTTTTTGATCGAAACTCATAATTTTTTTTAAAAAAACAAAAGAAGTAAAAAAAGATTTCAAGGATAAGGAACCGTGTCAGGGAGAAGGGAAAAAAAGGAAAACGGGTTGGGTCGGGCGGGTTTGGATTTGACTTGACCCATATTCGATCCTACCCTTTTACTATTTAACCCATATTTAACCCGTCCATATTTGACCTGCGATCCATTTCAATCCGCTCAAACCCACTCAAACCCGCCCATTTACCACCTCTAATTTCTTAGCTAGTTTTCTCTTTTAGATTCGCACGTATAAGGCCATAATAGTCACCCACATTTTGCTTTTTTCTAACGTTTAATGGGAAATGTCTCCTACTAGACAAATTGTCATATTCTTTCATGCTACATATTTATGTATCTTAATACAATTTAGTAGTCACATGACATGATCAAAATTGGTAAAAACCGTGATCTTTGTTGTGTTTTTGTAGTGGTGGCAAACAGATCATCAGGGCACTTTACAGCATTTATACACCACATATTGCCACTTGACATGAATATTCCGAACACATGGAACACGTACACCCAAAACCAGCTCCGAGTTAAAACTCAAGAATCGGTCGCTTTAGCCCATGAAAAATTACGAACTTAAAAATAGAGGTGCCTTCTACTTTGATTCTCCTTATAATACTCCAACAAAAAAGGGTTCTCGATAACCTTTTAATCTTCGTTTTAGGCCCCCGAAAATCAAGATGAGCCCGCGTACACCCCAATGGTTGTGACATATATGGAACTTCTTCGTCCCATAAAACGTGGACAAAAGTGGTTTTATTTTTGGATAGGAGAATAAGAACCTAAAGTTGTGGGACACAGGGGATCGAATACTATATTCCGCAAGGCAATAATAGATTACAGCTAGAGGGCTAAACTGAACCGGGAGATTCGTGAAAGTAAAAAAGATTCGTGAATATTTTTTTGCGGCATATAAATAAATCCGCAACAAATTCAATCTGAACACATCATCCTGAGGTTTAATCATATTGGTAACATATATAGAATGGAGTCCAAATCAAAGGACGACAGAGGCTTCGTAACCACAGGCCGAAATTATGCCTCATGTTCGTATTGTGCGAATCATGTATCAATATACGCATCTATGTCGGTTATTCAACATGAATCAATTCAATGGTACAACACGTATCTAGTAAACATCAATAGAGCCGATTGTGTATCAATATACTTATCGATGTTGATATTACGTCGTGAATGCACCATTATCATATTCTTCCTCTGTCTCACTTTAAATGTTTCCTACGTATTTCCGAGCATTTTCAAATTCTAAAAACGTACGGAGTATATTTGTATATATGATTTTAAAGTTTTTTTTTATACCAAATTAAAGTACTCATTAAAATGGGACGGAGGGAGTAGTATACATCAATACATTGGTACAGCATGTATCCGATAAACATCAATATAGCCAATTTTGTATCAATATACTTATGTCGGTAATACAACAGGAATACACCATTATCAGATAGTATGAATCAATTCAATGGTAAAACATTTATCTGGTAAACATGAATATAGCCATCGATCCAGACTGTCCATGCCACAATACAATCAATGGCGGCTGGGGACCGGATTCTTTTTCAGAAAGGGTCGGCCCGAGTTGAGAGTTATTAGTATTTTTTTTTTAATAACTCAAGTGTCTGAGCCAACTTACGCACACCTCGATTAATCTTAGGGGACCACGAGCTGAGAGTTATATTTGATTGCCCACATAATTATATTTGCTTAAGTAATTCAAGATAAAAAATCAATTAAATTGAAGATAAGATCGAAGGTAAACTTTATTACTATTTCAGGGATCGATTTCTTATTCAAAGGGTAACTATTTGAATATGTGTAAACTTCAATAAAAGTTAATACAAAATTTGAGAGTGCCAACCTTGGTTACCTCTGCCACTGCCACTATACAGATATTCGTTATCATCCTCGATGACAACGACCTATGATCTTGTTTGATTAGGTTGGATTAGTTCATTTCATTTGACACATCTGTGTTTGAATAATCATGCAAAATTATAGAAGATATATACCTTTCTTTTGTGAAATTGGTTTAGACAATTTCATAGTACTATGTATTTTGTCCAGCTTGTATTATCAAGTGGCGGAATTCTACTCCCACGCGTGACGGCAAAGGTGGTGGGGTGCCCATAGTGATAAAAATGTCATAAGTAGCCTTCTCTGGTGCTCTTCTTATCAAAAATTCATACTATAAAATGTCAATTTTTTAATTTGCTGGCATTTGAAGGCAGGAAGTACCTATCAAATTTAGCAACCAAAGTATGCCTATCAAATTTTTTAATTTGCTGGCATTATAATTTTCTGTAATTTGCTGGCCGTTAAATTAAAGGATGTTAAAATTTGTTACAAAAAAAATATTGTAAAATAGCACCTGGAAAAAAGATCGTTACCGATCGATGGGCCACAAAAAGAAAACCTACAAATGACATAAAAAAAAATTTGTTGGCTCATAGCCATGAATTTGAAAATCCTGTAGTGCAGCCTGCATTACAAGAGCTGTAGGGTGAGCGATCCGAACATCTATTTTGACGTTAACGACTTAGATCTAATCCGAGATCTTATTGATTCAACCCATTTATTGCCAAAATTGATAGCCAGATGAGCCGTCTTACAACCTTGTAGAGTGGGCTGCCCTATAGGATCATCGGTTCCGCGAGCCATGCCTCGTGACTCCCTCTTAACAATAAAATAAAATAAAAAAAGCACAATTTATGAAGGGTTTGAATAATAAAAAAACTCTATAGAAGTGCGGGTTCTAGGACGGCACGGGACATTTCTGAGAGGATTCGAGGCGGAATCGCGTGTGACGAGTTAGGGCAAGAGACACAATCCAAGCGTGCCACGTAGCGTAACGAGGAAGCAAAAGAAAAGATCAGCTGAATCACTGTATCGTATAACAGAAAAGCTACGTGCACAGCATGCTGTGCACAGCAGCTGTGCACAGATCCCGTTTTCTCCCGTCTCGGATTGCACAAAGATGATCGGAATCGCTCATTTTGTTCAAAATATGTTGTTTAAGATTTTTGTAAAAAATGA
Source organism: Rhododendron ovatum (assembly GCA_019656835.1). NCBI lineage: Eukaryota > Viridiplantae > Streptophyta > Magnoliopsida > Ericales > Ericaceae > Rhododendron > Rhododendron ovatum. The sequence goes on along the minus strand of CM033794.1, from coordinate 8,534,886 downwards.
GCTTCGTTCGATATCGTTAGAGGCGTTAACAAAACACCCAAAATCACTTCAGAATTTAGTTTGTTTAACGCCTCTAACGATTCGAACGAAACTCATTTTTTACAGAGACCTTAAACAACATATTTTGAACAAAATGAGCGGCTCCGATCATCTTTGCGTGACCCGAGGTGGAAGAAAACGGCCGCTGTGCACAGCCTGCTGTGCACGTAGCACAGCTCATCTTATAATCACAATTCACAAGGAATGGTGCTACTGATCTGTACCAGTGGGTACAAATCTCTTTTTGAGCCCATTTTGGATCTCAAAAAAATGATGAAGTACAACTTTTTTTCCCTTTGGCGGAGAATCGAGTCGAAGCAGTTGTGGCGGGACCCGCACTGAATAATTTTCCAGGAAACGGGGTGGTTGGCCGTCGGAAGCCTTCAAAGGCCGGCGGGGTAGTGGGACGCGGAAACGGGTGCAGAATCGACGGAGCACCGCATGGATAATAAAAAAAAAGTGAAATGGGTCCCGCCTTAAAAGCAATAGGAACTGGACAGGTGTGAGTCGGTTGATAGAGACACCTGCGACGGCCACGCGTACGCCACGGAAGCGGGGATGACACTGATTTGTTAGGAGTGCCTTAGGGAAATGATAATTCTGTACATCCGTGAAACCACGCGGAGGATACTTCTTCCGTCAAATTTTTTTCCGCTCGCGGTTCCTAATTGGGGTTGTCCCACATTGTTTGTACTCCATCCGTCCCAAAATCTTTGGACTTTTTCGATATTTGTGTTGTTTTTTAAACTCTTGTATCTTTTAATATGAATCTTAAAACGGTCTTGTCATTATCAGTCTACTGTGCTGACGATAAACACACTAAAAGACAAGAAAATACGTATTTCTGTGTATTTTTTATACCCTTTAATACACATTCACATACTCATTATTGTCAGTTCATTAGGCTGATTTTAGAATTTTTCATCTTAAAAATATACAATATAGATCTTGTTTGATAGTTCTTGATTAGTTCTATAATACTACTTGCAATATAGATATTTTTTGATAGTTCTCGATTAGTTGTATAATATTGTACAAAGTTTTTAAAATTATGAAAGGAATCATACTCTAATTGAAAGATATAAGAGTTTAAATAACAGAACAAATATCGAAGAAGTCCAAAAATTTTGGGACGGAGGGAGTAATTTTTCACAATGGAAACTCTCCAAAAGAGAAAAATTCCAGTTATACTCACTCAGTTTTGAGTTGGATTAAGGAAATACCGCCCAACAAAAAATCAAGCAAAAAAGGTATTCTGAAAGAGTAATGCTATATACACACCACATTTGCATACATCTAATCAAAGCCTTCTCATGCACATGTGGACCCTACATATGAGACACAGATGATGGGGCCCATATATATGTGAGAGAGTGTAGTTGAATTTATGCTAATGAGGCGTGTCCCAATCATTTCTGTTTTGGAAAATCTAAATTACACTTTTCAACCCAAGGACTTTGAGTCAATAAAATTGAGATTTACCTTAATAAATAAACAAATTGGGACAAAGCATGTATTGTCTGAGTGTCCTATTGGTTGATTTTTTTCACCAATTTTCGGCACATGGTCCTTTTTTTAATGGATCCAGCTAACGTGAATCCATTGGACACGGAATAATCCACACAAAAGACAAAATGCAGTTTTCACAGATATCAATTCTTTTTCGGCAAACATCTATGCATTTTTTTAACCAATATCAATATACTTTCCGGTAGTTATCCAAAGTCAAACAGGCTTTACTTAGCATTTTCCTTTTTTAATTGTCGGGGAGACTGGATGACTAATTCTACCGTAACACCGGTAAATACTCGACCGATGAAGTATATCGAATCCACAAGAAATCTTCTAATGACTAGTAGATAGAGGAAGGCCACCAAGCACGGAGGAACACATACCACCACCACAAAAGGTGGAATTATTCAACAAGGCGACAATAAAGAAAGAAGAACAAGAAAGAATGAATAGTCCGCACCCTGTTTCACAACATAGACCATTTCCAGCTAGCTTTTGATGTGGTCACCCACTGAGAAATACTGATGCAGTAAACGGTATCGGATTAAGGAATTCAAGCAGATTTGAGATCGGATCTTTGAGAAATAATAATTCCAGTAATTGAGGGGAACAATGCATCTGAAAGGCTCATATATGTCTCGGTCAGTCATGCATAAAGGAACACGTACGAACAAAGAGACGAGAGAGAAGGAAGAAACTATGAATGATATAGAAGCACAGAGCGGAAATCGTGCTTATATTTCTCCTACTCACTCTGAATCGAGCGAAAAATAACTTCTCTTTTTTCACTAGTTACATGTACATCCCTCTTTCAAAACTAAAAACAAGAAATTAAGTTCGGGTAGTACGCGCTAATTGAGTTTGAAGTTGTCGTAAAAGAAAAGTTACAAGAATATGTCACAAGTAGATCCTCAAATATGACATTGACTAAAGTTGAGTATAATAATAATATTCGATCTATAGGGTAGTACCTCAATAATAATATCACGTATAGCATAAAATGTCAGCTCGTTTACGAAAAAATTACTAGTTATAGACAAGAAAATAGGAGAAGTAAAAATTTACTGACGGAACTTTAAAAAGGGTGCTCAACACGCTAATTCATCAAAGGTGGGGACTACATTTTTCAAATAATTTTTGTTTTACCACATGTTTTTTGTGGAGTCAGTATTACCACCATGTGACGGATTACATTCTTTGAAAAAAATTATTGGTGGAACTTAAAAGCGTGCTCAACGCCATTAGAATCTATCTACTTTAACCGATTTTTTACTCCTCCCATCGAGACAAGTAAATAATTTTAAAAACAGTAACTTAAAACCAGTAAAAATCTTAAACCATGAAGACAAACCAAAACCAATAGTCCAACCTTTTTTCTTTTCTTTCTTTGACCATAATAAATACTCCAACCTCATGCCCCGTTCCGGAACACGAAGTAAAGTACTTATTTTTTAAGAAGGTAATTTCGATCTCAAAAATTGTGTTTACGCAAATAATTTTTCTAGTAATATGGATCTTGTTTAATAGATCTTATCGATATCTTTTATACGGTGCAAAAAAAATTGAAAAATTATTTTTCATTTATAATATTTTTGAGTTTAAAATTTTGAAAAAAATATTTATTTTTTAAGAAGGTATTCTAGAACGGGACCGGATATACTACTCCTAGTTGATTTTTTTTGAACCCCACATCGTAGCGTTCAACACTCTTATTCATCACATATTTTTGTAAGGCTCAATATTTAGTGTATGAATCCCATAAAAATGCAATAATAGTGTTTAGTGTATTGAAAAAAAAAATATAGCTGCAAGTGGACTGGATTTATTTGTTTAAACGTATTACGACCAAAGTTGTGGCTACTCCATCCAAAATAAGGGAATATTACGCAACGATACCCCAAGATTACCACATAATTACTCCACCTAAGGGATGATACGACATGTCAATAAAATATAGGATGTTTAGCTGTTGTATGGAATTTTTCCTGAGCGGTCAGAGAGGGCGGCTCAAAGCTGTGGGTGGACAAGTTGCCCTTATCATCTTTAACCAGGCCAGGGGATCCCCGCGGAACTTTACCAAATTGCCACGAAAGTCGATTGGCGCCGCGTATATAATACTGTACCACCAAGTTGGAAATATAATCCTATTATTCTAATGGAGTATGATTATTTACTATTACTGGTATATTAAATCTTCAATGTCATTAATTTTATTGTCATTATTGATTGCTCACATACTTAACATCCATTTTTTTTTCCTTTTAACCACCTATATTGAAAATCGATTGGTCTCTTCAATTCCGTCGTAATAGTGTTATGTACGCTACACATTTACACTACATAGGACCCACCCCGGGTACAACAGAAATACGGAAAAAAATGTTCATAGATTTTAAAATACTTTTTAGGATGTCTTGTAAAAAATCAGTTCCATCCGATATTAGTAAATATTTATTCTGAATTCACAAGGCGAAATCGCACAGTTAAACAGTTTTTTCCTACGAATTCGGAATAAATAATATAATCGTCTCCTACCCGACTCAACTACTTCCTACTTTTTAATCGTGCACCAAGCTATGATTTTTCATGCTCTATATTATTTATGACTAAAAGTACTGTTCAACAACCTCTTTTGATTGGAGTAATTATTATTATGTGTAATTGGGCATTTGGGATACCTTCATTTAGGGCTTGTAAACGAATCGAGCTATTCGTGGCTCGGTAAGGCTCGAACTCGGCTCGATTCATTTAGTAATTGACTCAAACTCAAGCTCGAGTTTTAGGCTCGTTTGCTAAATAAATCGAGCTCAAACACAACAAAATTCGACCACTATTGGCTCATTTGCACTCTATTTTCATTTGATGTATTAACATTTTCATAACCACGCGTTTCTGTGAGGTTCATACACCATATAAATTTTCCGTGCGATTAAGTCATCATTTAAATTTCGATCCAAAAAAATAGAAGAAAAAAAGAGAGATTGATTTTCAAACTTTTCAAATTTTTAACTGCACGTCCAAGAAATCAATAAGGAGTTGATTTTGTACTCCCCAAAGTTAACAATTTGGAGAGTGCGAAAATCAATACTATATTCAACTACATATTGATTTTTACACTCTCTAAAGTTGACAATTTGAAAGAGTGCAAAAATCAACTTGATATTGATGTTTAACAATTTGAGATGCAAAAATCAGCAAGAAAAGAAAAATACAGTAGTAATACGAGGAAAGTCGCGAGGGCATTACGGTAAACGGGAAAAAGCAAAATGCCTCATACGCGTCTCTATGAGGTCCATATTCCATCGCCTTTTTACCGACCACCCCCTGGACCCCTTCCCCCTCTCTCTCTCCCCCCCACACAAAATAAAACTCCATCGCATCCCCTCCCACCCCTCAATTATCTTTCACCCAAAACCAGAACCAATCTCCCTCTCTCTCTCCTCCCCCTTCTCTCTCTCTCTCTCTCTCTCTCTCCAAAAACCATACCGATTAAGCTTCAAAATTATCATGGCACAGAGAACCGAGAAAGAAGAAACCGAATTCAAGGTCGTCCCCGACTCCACCACCACCGCCACCACCATAATCCTGTGCGTCAACAACTGCGGCGTCATCGCCAACCCCAAGACCAACAACATGTGCCAGAACTGCTTCAACTCCACCACCTCCTCCTCCTCCGTCATCGTGACGTCACAGAAACAGAGATCCATCTCATCGCGCTCGCCGAAGAGGTCTTCCAGTCCGGCCGAGGCCGTACGGATCCCGACGGCGCAGGATCCGACGGAAGGATCGAAGAGGGAGGTGAACCGGTGCTCCGGTTGCCGGAGGAAGGTGGGGTTGACCGGATTCCGGTGCCGGTGCGGGGACCTGTTCTGCGCGGACCACCGGTACTCCGACCGCCACGTCTGCAGCTACGATTACAAGGCTGCCGGACGGGAGGCGATCGCGAGGGAGAATCCGGTGGTCAAGGCCGCGAAGATCGTCAGAGTTTGATTGATTATTGAATTATGAAATTAAATGAAATGAAATTCGTGTGAAATGAAATGGAATCCGGAGATCCGAGAGGTCTCTCTCTCTCTCTAGCAGACGAGGTCGCTGCAACAGATGTAAGAGAAAAAGAAAGTAAGGACGAGAGAGATAGATTCACGTGAAGAAGATAAATTTTATGATGGAAGAATTCTAGTTTGTGTGGTGTATTATTTCGATCCTTTGTGTCTATAATTTGCCTCTATTTTGCTTGATGTTATTTGCTTTAATCAAAAGTGAACTGTAGCCGGTGACGATGATGAACATCTGCTTTTCGTCCTATCTTTTTTCTCTTTCTGCTTTGTGTGCCCCTGTTTTTTTTTTTTTCCATTTGTTGTGAAAATGGTGAAATTGATAAAGTCGATGCTTCGTTACAGAGAAAGTCTACTGACACAATTTCAAAATTCAATTTCGGATAAGAGTGCATACCTCCTAGCGCAAGACAAAAATTGCATCTTTTTTCTTATTTATCATATCTTTCAATTTCGTTTTGTATTAAGTATCAATTCCACGAGGATATGAGAGGTGTTATATATCCCTACATCTTGTATCTGTTTTTGTAGTTTTCTAATTCCATGTTTAACCCAAAAAAATAAAAATACAATTTCGGACAGAATCGTTCTATGTACGTGAATCCAGACAGAATCGTTCTGTATACTTGAATCCGTATGCATCGATCTGTGTCCGAAATTGTGTTATAAAATTATGTACGTGTGTTATTGCTTGCTCTTTATTACTAGTACTATACTATATGTGTGACGGACGGAGTTCCCGATGGAAATGAAACCAGAGGGGAAAAGTCATCGAGCTGCAAAAGGAGGTTAGCTGGTTGGATTTTTCTACTGGGATTAGGAAAATTCCAAGAGAAATATTCTGATATTTATTTATTTATTTTTGGCTGATATTTTTGGTGGATTGGCAGCGAAGAATGGAGAAAGCGACTGTTGAATGGCGTGGGTTCGTTTATTTTGGAAAGGTTTGAGGGGGCTTATGTGTCAATTGTGAATTGAATAAAATATAGTATAGATTTCTTTTCCTTTTCTTTTCGTTGGTGTCGCGTCATTGATTGGTACGTGTTCTAAAATGCGGTGGGTCCCCTCCCCGATTGGCTAGTGGTGGCGTTCTCGTCGTTCTTCTCGTGGTTTAATTCATAAGTCTTGCGTAATAGCATTTGCACTAATATTTTTAGATTTTGAATTAAATTAAATGATAAAAAATCACTTTATTACTTTAGTTATTTATTTTTTAAATGTTCAGCACATCAGACTCTTCACTCACATTCTATTTTCAATTAAATTTTGTATTTTTGTAGTTCCTTTTTAATACCAAAAAAAAATCCCATTTATATGGAAAACAAATCTGTCCCACGGTCCAAACCACTTCTCCCTCGCGAAAAGCAAACCTGTTTTTCTCCGATCAAACCAGGCCTCTTTCTCTCTCACTCCAGCAGAAATCAAACCTCTTTTCTCCAATCAAACTATCTTTCTCTCTCACGGATTCTCTCTCATCCTTTCACCGATTTTCTCTTTCACCCATTTTCTCTTTCACTACGATTTTTAGGGTTTCAAATTGGGGGAATCTGAAATTCCCCTCACACTTGGCTCACGGTTGCAGTGGCGATTGGTGGTGGTGTGCGATGGACTGCAATAGAGGTATCTGGTATCCATATCTCTGGTACAATGATAGGAGCAATAAAATATTGCAGTTTATACACAAACGAGTGAACAATGGCTCTTTTCTTCTACCGAGCCACTGTAGCAAAGTTACAAAATTTTCAAAGAACGAGCTCACAGCCGAGTCTGTTGCAGCTCCATTTTTTGAGTTTTGTTCGTTATTGTAGTGTTGAAGGTGGAGTAGTTATCCTGGTGCGGAATTATACAAACAATTTACGGAAATATTTCATCATTTATTGTTCTATATAGATTTTCACCACCGACTATATTCTGAATTTCTGAGAAAAATTTTACTGTAGTAAATTTTTTCGAACTGTTATTGAAAACTAATCGTACCCAATTAAATATTTGTGCTCCCGCTCATTCTTTATAGAAAAAAATGATCCTCTCAAATCCTATTCGTTTGTGCAGAAAGCCTAATTGGGAATGTTCCAGGTAAGGTTCTTTTTTTAAAAGTTTTTTTTCTTCGATTTTCAAACTTAAATATAATAAAATTGAAAAATAATTTTTTGATTTTTCTTGCACTGTATAAAAGATCTTAATGAAATCTATTAAACAAGATCCATATTGGTAGAAAAATTATTTGCGTAAACACATGATTTTTGGACTTGAAATTACCTTCCTTTTTCCAAAACCTTCTTTTTCTTTAGTTGAACACCAGACAACAATAGAAGCCCCAACGACTTTCCAATGTGATTGACAAGCAGCGGGGCAAGCGAAGCAAGCCGTGCTAGCGCCCAATCTGTACAATGGCTCACGAAGGAAGGAGCTTTCGTTGAAAGCTTACCTTATTATTAGAAAAAGGAACCTGAGTTTAGGAGTTTCTGCCGCATCCTAGAGCGGCTCGCTTCACTCTTCAAGCTCTGCCCCCTTGCTAAACATCTCTTTTATGCACACTTCGGACTAATTCTTACAGTTTTTCCTACGGTTGTTTTACACGCTTACGCGTAAAGGTGATGTGACATTAAAAGTTTGCTAGCAAGAAGAATCGAATATGAGATTTTAGATGTGAGCAAACATCTAACTAGATCCAAGTTCCAGGCAAAGATCACTTGGCCAACCCCGGGCCTGGAGTTTAGACAAATTATATTGCCACAAGTGTTCTATTAACATCAAAACTTTGGTGTATAAAAACCTTTGTACAAAAAGTTTAGAATAGTTCATAGCTCTGTTCCAACTAAAACAAGTGTAGGTAAGATTATTTTACTACCATATTTCTTGTAGCTTTGCAATGATTTTGGTAAGGCCAATTATGGGCCGCATTATTAATGCTCGATTATTGATTCACTCTCTTGTTCCTTTTTTGCTTTTTACAAATGAAATACCTCTCCTCCAACAACTGAAACCAAACAAATTATGGGGGAAAACGATTCAGTGCTCCTGCACATGCATCATCACATCCATCTTGTTACAAAAATTTGGGACCTGGAGACCCTGCCAAGCAGGGGTGCTTGGCAGGGGGTGCCGAGCACATCTTGGTCCAGATGTAAAGATATCGAACGGATTTAAAAAAAAAAAAAAAAAAAAAAGGAAAAAGATGTTTCGATCCGAGCCGTTGATTCCAAGATGAACGGCCGAATTGGCCGCTCGGCACCCGCTCGGCAGGGGTGCCGCTCGGCAGGGTCCCCGGGTCCAAAAATTTGATGGTTCATCCTACGAGAGCATCTCCAACACACACACACACAAACAAAAACCACCTCAACAATTAACGTCACAACTACAATTTATTATCGTACTTCATCGATTTCTTTTCTAGGAAGGGCAAAACTCATACAATATGTTAGAAAGTTCGTAGATGTCAAGTCTCGAACTCAAAACTTTGGTGAACTTGGAATCGACGCCCAACCAACAGGGCCGTCTTGCAAGTTTCTTCATCAATTTAATTATGATTTTTTTTTTTTTAATTTACTCAAACAGACTGTTCAAACTTCAAGAGTTGTCTTTACCTTTTGTTACCTTTAAGATGCACCTCTAAAAAGTACTTCGAATTTTTTTGGGTGGATTTTTTTTTTTTTTTTTTTTGGGGGGGATCCGTTTGGGTGGAATTTGATATTTGAAGATTGCTTCTCTCATGTCTAAATTGAAAAAAGAGAAAATAATTGATGTTTGAAGTATTTGCTGAAATGACAAACATTATCTCAACCTTCAAATGTCACAAAAGTTCTCTTGGACTAGATGAAAATGTTCGGACCTCAACGACTTTCCGATGTGATTGACAAGCAGCGGGGCAAGCAAAGCGAGCCGTGCTAGCGTCCAAACTATACAACGGCTCACGAAGGAAGGAGCTTTCGTTGAAAGCTTACCTTATTATTAGAGAAAGGAACCTAAGTTAAGGGTTTGCTTTGACTTTAAATGAGACTCTCATGAGTAGACGAGGAGATTGGTCTCTCAGGATTAATCAAGGTGCACGTAATTGTCTTGAACACCAAGTTTTTTTTAAAAAAAAATGAAGGTGTTTAGACATACTAGAAGCACCGAATAAATCATCCAAATGGGATACACCAACAGACAGGCAAACAAAATTATGAACCTGAACCGTACCCACTTTGATAAATGCGCACATTTTGAGGGAAAGAAGAAACACAGCTATTTGAGAGTCTAAAAAATACAACTGCCCATTGTGGATGAGGATTCCCTAACATTTTGTCTGCTAAATATTCTCTTTTCTACTCTGGGATTAAAAGAATTCTCTTTTCTAATCATGAGATGGGCAACGAAAAGGAGATAAGAAACTAACTTAAATCAGGAAGTAGTTCGGCAGTATTTGCATGTTTTTCAAAAAATCAGCCAGTGGTGTATCCGGGCCAACTTATGCACACCTCAACTAATTTCCTCTCCGGTCTGGCCAAAGGTAGGTCATCCACGCCAGGATTAAGAAATTCACAAAAAATTACTTTCTTGCGGCCTAGCCTGACCCTAAGAATCAAACCATTATGACATGTATAGAAAGTAAACCCACTAACCAACCGGTTTAACCCTTGGCACTAGTATTTGCATGTGTTTCGGTTTGCAGTTGGGCATTGACAGGGATAGAACAAATTGATTTGTGCATACATTACTTTAAGTTGCCTAATACTTTCCTACAAACTTTTTTGCTACTGAGCAAATTGGTTTCTTTAGATGGGGAATGCATCTAGGGATTCTTTGTCCTCTACACTTTTTTCTTGGACTTTAGCTCTTTGTTTCTCTGTGCCCTCGAAACGAATAATTTGCAATGCTAATGTGACTCAAAAGGAAAGGGTGCCTTCCCCAATCAGTAGGGCTTGTCATTATTATTAGGCCATATTTGGACATCTAAGAAAACGACAAAAGGTTCCCGTATCCCTCCTTAATCAGCAATTGCCTAGTAGAGATAATAAGTAAAATTACTCTCTTACCCTTCCGTATTAAAAAAAGGGCAAACAAAAAGGGTAAGCAAAAAAGTTGAAGGGGCAACTTTTTCAATGATCCGGCCACTTATTTCATTTTCTTACCCAAATTCTCGAGAGATAAGTCCTGGAACATTGCCACATCGTACTCAACCAGGCCTCTTCTCGTGGAACATTTTCGAGTCCTGAAGATAGGTAGTCCAAAAATGTGGTAAGGCTACTTGCACTTAGGCTTCCCAATCCAACACCCAAGGAGTACTACAATTTCCTTAGAAAACCACAAGCGCACCTGTTTATTCCCCAAGTACTTCTGAAAGTCTACTTTTCTAAACACTTAAATTAGTTAGGAATCTTAATAAGGATAATCAACTCTATGGAATCATGGATGAGAGGGCAATTCCGGTTCACATATAGCTTATGTATCTGAGACCTGTGAAAATCAAATTCATTTCCAAGGGACATCCTAACACTACTTACCAGTTCAAAGCAGATGAAGTTCAAACAAAAGAACCATGCTCTATGACATCTAATGCTGTTCCACCTGACAGTTGACAGATAATTCCAATAGAAGCATGCAAACTTCCTACAATTTGAGTCCAATTTGTGCTTTTATAAGCCAAGTGATAACAATAGAAGAAACCAGTATTAGGGCAGGGAGGTGAAAGGCTCGGTAACATTTAGGCCCCATCTGGCTGGAGAAAAGGATTAGCAATCTCATCAGTTCCATCGGTTGGTGATACAAGCATTACTGCAGTTCCCCTACAAACCTGCATTATAACAACGAATTAATCAAGATTTTTTCCAAAGTACAACAATTATAGTTCAAAATTTGGTAATCTAGCTTTAGATAAATGAGGGCCTTATTATTTTTTCAATCCAACCCATCTCTGGCATCTCACATGACGCACTTAACAATTAGATGTCCGGAGGAGCTTAAAGGCTCGGCCTTTGAGTCAAAACATAAGATTTTGAATATTTGATACTACCTAACACTTCACTGGTATGAAAGATAACAAATCCTATTCTTACAAGGTAAAAACATAAAAGATAAGATTTCCCCTTCATGAATAGATAAAGAAGAACAGGATTAAGGAAAAAATCTAAGTTTGAAAGGGTTGAACACCTGTCGGAGTCGCAAAAAACTAGACCATTTTGTGGGAAGGAAATTCAAAATTGATGACGACAAACATGGGGGGAGGGGAATAAGTTAACGATAATTTTCTCATTCTAAGAAAGGGAAACAATGGTGCCAGTAATTTACACATGTACAGTATCAGCCATTGAAAATTTTCTTCCAACTAGGTGTATAGGGAACGTACAATTAAGCCAAGCCGCCTGGTCTGATCAGTGGTCTTCAGTGGATCATCCGCATCTGCAGGGAAAGCACAAGTCAAAATCATTCCTATTGCACACAAGAAGTTAATCATTTATGAGAGCCAGTTTGAATTATTTCTAGACACTCTAGGACTGCACTGTTTAGACAACCGATCCAAGACAAACAGCAACTTAAAATATAGTACAACAGCCTGAAGAAGATGAAACTTGCTCCAAGTGTGCATCACACACCTGGCACCTCCAAAGACATGAACATAAGTAACCACCTGCCGTAGGGATCGCATACCAATATGGATTCTAATAGTGTTGTTTGTAGGACAAGCTCAAACAACAATTCATCTATAAAAAAAAAAAAGAACGATTTAACTTGAAAGACAATTCATATGGCAAACCTCCGGAAGATATCAGACTCCCAGTTATAAGGTAGAAACATTCAATTGGTGAGGGGACAAAAATATTTAATAATCTGGTTAAGCTCTCATGAATCATGATTAGCCAAGGGCCAAGTAAACATTTAAAAGACATTTTACTGCTACGGGATGATACATAAGAGATCCACCGTGAGGACCATAACTCAATGCCATATACTAAATTGCCCAAAGCTCGCAAGTACAGGCTGGTAAATATAAATGCGTTAATGATATAAGTACCGATAGGTTTGTAGGGAAATCGTACTGATCGGCCGCGTCGGGCCGTCTCCGGCCACCGGACGGCCGATCCGAGCCGTCCAAAAATTTTAGAAAAAAAACCGAGGGGCCATATACATATACATGAAAAAATGGTGTTTTGATCGAGCACCATACACACATCGGATGGCGTTGATTCCCGCGTGGGCCCCTCGGTTTTTTTTTCTAAAATTTTTGGACGGCTCGGATCGGCCGTCCGGTGGCCGGAGACGGCCCGGCGAGGCCGATCAGTACGATTTCCCTACAAACCTGTCGGTACACATAGTGCTACTCATATAAATGTCTTTGCAACTAAAGAGTTAAAAATCAGATAATACAGAAAGGATAGGATTACTGGTACAGATATCGGGGGTAACTGAACCAAAGAATATATACACTCGTAGAGACCCTTTAAATGTCAATAGGGCGATTGATCTACATCTCTCCCATAGACCTGAGGCTGCACCTCAATCTCCTATATGGGAAACAAAGGGACTAGTTCCTACGGAGATTCACCTTTAGTCTTATTCTACTCCCCACGACAAAAAGGGAGTAGGTGTGCCATAAAGTGAAGATTGGGGAGGCTTCGCAAATGCCTTCGCAGTTAGCAAAGAGATATAATGATGGTATGAAATCGATCATAGACTAGGAAAAAACTCAGTTCGTTTGACCCCTTCTTTTGATTTCTAAACAGAGAGAAAAAGAGCAGCCAAGGCTACACAAGGGTTGGAGATCAATCCCGTGGACCCTAATGTGGCATTGCAGTTGGAGATCAATCCCATGGCCCCTAACATTGCATTGCACAAATTCTTGAAAACAAATGAGACATCTACACAGCGAGATCAAATCAAAGAAATTAGCAATCATTTTTCCAAGTATTACGGAACAAGTGCTGAAATCATCATTCCTTTCTCCAATAAAAATACATATTGAGCAATTCTTTCTTGTAAATTTAACAAACAAATGAAATCGACAAGAAGTCAAAAATGCTAGCATGCTTTTGAATAGACACAGTGACACACACTCAAATACATAGAAAATTTGTTACCTCTTAGGAACTCTATGGCTTCATCCAAGACAAGATTCAATAACTGATCATATCCTTTCAAGGTTCCTGTCACTGTAACAGTAAAGATCATCTCATAATTAGTTACATAGTCATAGAGAATCATTGGTTTCAAAAAGACGCATTTCTTTTCAGCATAAACCCCCACAATGAAAAGAAGCTCATCAAGGGAAAATATCAGGGGCTTGCAAAAGTACCCCTTATAAGAAAATTTCACCTAGTTGCAGACCTATAAAGAGAGGGACAGGGAGAGAGCATCCAAAGAAAAACTAGAGAATGACTGTCAAATGTTTTATGGTCATTGTTGATTGTTCTATTCTATGCCACGTTTTTAGAGGTTCAGAAGATAGCATCACAAAGTCCACAGGAGAAATATTATAACCCGAGAACCTGTCTCATGGTCATTTTTCAATTCTATACCACAGTTTTAGAGGTTCACAAGGTAGCATCACAAAGTCCATAAGAGAAATAAAATAAACGTAACACACACACACACACACACACACACACACGAAGAGTCTGAGAAGACATATGAAACTCCCATGTAATCTACCTTCTCTCTCACCCTTCCTCAGTCGCACAGTTGGTAGAACTGTACAGTGGTTAAAAACCGAGGGTGGTATCTAGCAGAAACATAACCATATCAACAATAACAATCAAAATGGACTGCAGACTAGCACAAACCTTGTCTTCCACCAGTAAGCTTCACTTGGACACCCTTGTCAACAAACTTTGCCAAATCCAAGACTGTTTCTTTCCTGCCCGACTGAAATAAGGATCAATGAGAGAACATGTGATGATGTGAAGGAATAACTCAGAGACATCACATAAACAAAATGCATGTTTCGGCTTCGTCCGCGGCTTTTCGGTTCTTGCTTGCTACGTTTGCTTCTTATTTCCTACGAGAATTTTGCCAACCTCCGAAAAAGCACAGTACGTATGCCTACTACAAAACTTGTTCCAAACACAAATGAAAACTCGTTTTCATATAACAAAGCCAATAATGATCCAAGGGGGTCCCCTGAATTACAGTTCGAGACATGGGTGACAAGCAGATGTCAAGGGTTGTTTTCTATAGGTGTTTGTGGGAGTCCAATGCAACAGAAGTGAAAATAGCAGTGCAAGTTAATAGAACTATAACATGATTGGGTAGAATTCTTCAACAATTCCTATTGGCAGTAGAAAGTGTGTTGTGGATTTTGCAATGGGCACCACCACCACACTGATGATAAAATACAAGTAGTTCCTTGCTTGGTAGATCAAAAAATGGGAAGCTAAGTACTCATGTGGCTGTATTTGCTCTATTGAAAGGAGCTCAACTTCATTTGTTTTTTAATGATTACTTGCATGGGCGACTCTACTACTACTTGAGAGGGTTCAGAAAATGTGTTAAAAGTTCATATTTTTTGATATGCAGTTTGATTTTTCTTGATATTGTCTGCTCTCGATCAGTAGCACGAAATCAAAATGAATAAAATCCACTTAAAATTTGTGAATAGCTAAATAGTGGCTCAACAGAATACAATAACTGAAGCCCAATAAATTTCTAATTAATACTGTATTTAAAATTTCAGCTCATATAGGATTTTAGCTATATGCAGGGGCGGCGCTAAAAAACGGTTATTGATAATTATTGATAAAATTTTAAAATTTTGTATATACCTAATTTTTAATATTATTGATAATTATTCGTGTATGGCTACTTATAATCTTAATAATCATTGTTCAATTTGATAAAAAAACGGTTATTTTACATTTTCATTTCTCAATTTCTTTCATAAATAAAAAATAAACACGTGATACAACATGTAGCCTAAAGAATTATTTCAATGTACAAATGTAATGAATTGGAAAGCAAAAACCTTATGATATAATAAGTATACATTCCGATAAGAAATATATATCTACTAAGCCGGCCACCCGGGATTAAAATCCTGGCTCCGCCACTGGCTATATGTTTGTGTCACCTTAATAACTCTGATAACATCCAAAACAAACTGATCTTCCAGATAATGAAGGCATGCGTCCTCGTGATAAATACGGAAGCATGTCAACCACGAAAATATACTATACATGTGTCTCTGTGTGCGTGTGAGTGAGGGGGGGACGGGGGCGGTACCATTTGTCTGAGTGGTCGAGCTTCTCCTTGAATCGATTAGATCAGAGCTTCAAATTATTAAGTTGCAGCGACCAATTGCTGAGCATGAAAGTATCAGATTAGAGCTCTAAAATCCAGGAAACTGGCGGATCGGTGATACGCAATTGAAAATTAGGAACTAAAGGGAACCCTAGCATATAATACTACTCCACACGGAAAGAATTGATTGAATTGAATCCAGCAACGAAGTCCGTGACAAACAGAAAGCTTACACTGTTTGGAGGAATAGCGATGAAAGAGAAGCGTGCCCTAGCCCACTCCACTTCAAGATTTCCCTCTTTTGTTTCCCGCTTCCCTGCTTTTACCAATCACACCCGCTAAGAGAGGTGTTTTTGGCCCGAAAACTTATTTTCGGAGCTCCGAGCTCGATTTCGGTCATCCAAAAGTGTTTTGAGCGCTTTCTCCATGAATAAGTTATTTTCTTTTGGCTTAGGGCATGTTTGATAAAACTAAATGCTGAAAAATTAAGTACTGAATGCTGAATTTTTTAAGCTGAAAAATTGTTTGGTAAACATATTAAGTACTGAATTAAAATAAATTAATTAATTTTAATTCTGATTCTCTCTTAATTTACTAATGGTCATAATGTACTTATAATAACAGTGGAATGATGATTTGTGGTGGTGGTGTGTTGGTGGTGGCGGCAGCGGTGGTGGTGGTGTTAGAGTTCTGGCGATAGTGGTGTAATGGTGGTGGTGGAGTGATGACGATATAACAGTGGCAGTGAGTGGTGGCGGTGTAATGGTGGTGGTGGTGTTGGAGTGATGGTGTAATGGTGACAGTGAGTGGTATCAGTGAAGCGATAGTTGTGCAATGGTGACATTGTGGTGGCGGCGGCGGCGACGATAGTGTGGTAGTGGTGGCGGCAGTGTGGTAATGGTGGTGGTGGTGATGGAGTGATAGGAGGGTGGTGGTGGTGGTGGTGGTGTAATGGTGGTGGTGGAGCGGTGGCAAAGTGGTGGTGGTGGAGTGGTTGTAGTAGCGACGGCGACGGTGGGAGTGGTTGTGGTGGTGGTAGGGTGATTAATTGCAAGTACATAAGAATTCAGCCATAATTAAGTAGCTCAAAACTATTTTTTTTAAAAACTTTTTAGCCTACATTTTAAATAGCACTTAATTTATTAAGTAATATATAATATTGTTATCAAACCTACTGAATCACTTATTACTTAATTGATTCAGTTTTAAGTATTGAATTTAGGTTATCAAACAAGCCCTAAGTCTCTTGATTATTTATTTTTTTCACATTTTTTCGTATTTGTTAGTTTCATGTAAAAATTTTGTAGATTATTGGTTTGCCTCAAGGAGAGAAATTTCAAAAATAAAAATTAAGGTCCAAACTCAATTTTTTTGAATAAAGATAAAAATCAATTAAGATATCAGATTTTTAGTTTTATTCAAAAAAGTTTGAGTTTAGATCACAAATTTTTACTTTTTTGATTTCTTTTCATCTAGACGATCTAATAATTTACAAAAATTAGATGAAAAATTAACAAATGCAAAACATGGAGTAAAAATAATTTTTCCTCGGGCTTGAACGACCCCTTACAAGAGGGCAAGGGAAAAAAAAATGTAAGTCCAATGTAACCTTAATTTTACTTATTTATACTTGTTTGCCCTTTTATTTTTTATGACTAAGTGTTCCAGTTTCTAAAAAAAATAAACTTTTAAAAAATGAAGGTAATTTCAAGCTTAAAAATTATGTGTTTGCGCAAATAATTTTCCTACTAATATGGATCTTATTTGATAGATCTCATTGAGATATTTTAAACAGTGCAAAATAAATTTTAAAAAATTTTCATTTTCATTATATTTGAGCTTGAAATTATCTTTTTTTTTGAAAAAGAATGTTTAAAAAGAAAACGGAACGGTACATAAATAATAAATGACAATCAAATTTGAGATCGGATTAGGACAATCCAAATATTAGGGCCGGCAGCCTGACCCCAACCTCTCATTTGTCCTTGTATACTGTGTTAATTTCTATAGCTAGTTGCTTTTATTCATTACACTGCCACCCCCTTAATAGAATTTGAAAATCTATCTTGGTCTTTTGTTGTACGTATGAGCTATATAACCCTTCCCCTTTTAAACTTGACTCCTCCTTCCTCTTCCAATGTTATTGCACACTACTGGATTTCTCTATCAATTTTCGGTGATGAAGTTACCTTGTACTCCCTCCATCCCAAATTAGATGTCAATTTTTGATATCCATGTCAATTTTAATTCTTTATATCTTTCAATATAGATGTCACAAAATATGCAATATGGATCTTGTTTAATAGTTTTCGATTAGTTTTATTATACGAAGTTTTCAAACTCATAAAAAATATTATATATTGAAAGATATAAGCGATGAAAAATAACACGAGTTTCAAAAATTGGTAACCATTTTGATTAATTTTTCCTTCATTGTTTACACCATTAATGTTAAGAGTACACATGGTACATTTAGAGTTTGGCTCCTCTCCAATCCTAAGGGAATTGGAGGATCCTCCAATTCTAATATAATGGCTAAGAATACAATACTAAACACAACCTCTCTAAAAGACACGAGGATGAGCACACATAATTATTTACCCACCCCCCCTTCATTCCCGGCCATTGACAATTTTAATGAACCAGATCTTTTAATGAACCAAAAAATTCTCTATAGCAGTAGGACATGTACACTTCGATTTTCTGGAGATAAATTAGAATGGTGGGTTGTACTCCTTGGAATTTCAAAATTAGATTGAAAATGAATTGGAAAAAACAGATCGAAAAACACATTCCATGGAATTCAAAAGCCAAATCCAAAAAGGCGGTTGCTTCGTCGAAACCTAACCTCTTAGAAATAGGTTTGCACCCCAAGCGTAGGGCTAGGTCGTTGAAAGCATAATAACCGGTAAGACCGGAATCGTTCCCACAGAGAAATCTTCTTTAGCGAATTTGGATTAGATGTTGTGTAGAGAGTCGCGGCGTTCAAGCGGCCAACTATGGTTTTTGATTCGATTGATGAAATTTAAACTTGAAATTGAACTAGGTTAAGAAGGTCGAGTCAAAGGGATCGATTACCCACGACTTAGCCGTCAAACGGTTCCTTCATCTAACTCATGAGTGGACCGAAACCGTCCGGATTCCACTAGAAGAATTAAAAGCTGAAGACTACTTATAACTTAATTCAAAGCTCTAATTCAAATTGAACTCATTTAACGCAAGTGAGAGACAAAAATAGATCGTTCGCACGCGTAGGATTATCAAGCACGTAGCATAAGGCGATAGACTTCATTGATCAAAGAAGCCACCAACCCCATGATCAAAGCTAGAAATCATGGGTTTAATTCATTCAAAACCTTGAGATTAAGCTAAAATTAAGAAAAACCATTTAATGGACTAATCCATAGGGTGAACCTCACCCCATGACCTAACCGATTAACTACTCACTCATAGTAAAAAGACTAGAAAAAGAGTTAAGAATTGAAAACATGATTAACCGATAGAATTGAAAACAAACTTGATTTTATAGAAGATCCAAACCATAGCTACAACATTAATACTTGAGAATTAAACATACAACCAATACCTTGAAGTGTTCTTGAAGGAAATGACAAGAAAAGCTTGAACAAAGCTATGGAGAAACCTAAAACAAAAACTAGAAAACTTAGGCCTAAAAACTAACTAATGGCCATCTCTTCCATAAATGGCATACAAGCCTATTTATAGAGCTTACAAAATCAGCCTTACAATGGACAAAAAGGCCCCCAAAATATCCCAAAAACATACTAGAAGTAGAAACTTTCCATATATGGAAGGTTGAAATGTTCAGCAAAAAGCTGCTGGCCGAAGGGCATTGGTACCGGTACCTCAAAAATGAGGTATTGGTACCAATCCAACTGTCTTCCATTTTAGCACCAAGGTACCGGTACCATGTTTTTGAGGTACCGGTACCATTGGCTACAAAACTGCAAAACACGGCAGCTTGGCCTTTGAGCTCTTGCGATGTCCCGACGGGTCTCCGATACTTCGAGACTCGATCAACGGGACTTGACGGAGGTGTGCCATGTGGCCTTGGTCTCTTGGATACCCTCGAGGGCCATCCTCGATGCATATGTCTCGCTTGAAACACTTTGGCACGTTCCTTGCCAACCTTGACCTTCGGCCAATCTTCGAGGCTTCTTGTGGCACCGTTAGTCTTTGGTGACAATGAAATGAGTATCGGTGGGCATTTGGACACTTGGTTCATCCTAGAACATTGATTGGCATTCAAAACCGCCTTATTAGCACGTTTTACCTGAAATACACAAAAACGTACCTTACGTGCAATATTGCATAAAAACGACAATATATATATACAAACACAACATACTAGAGGACTTAAGCACCAAGAATATGCATTATTGGGTGCTTATCAGCGGTAGAAAAGTTCGAAGTACAGAGTTGGTTTACTGATCGGTGACGAGATTTTCGCTCCACAGAACCCACAAACTGTGATTCTGATGTTGGGGGGTTGGAGAAGTATGGTGGCACTGGTATCCTTAATTTGTTGGCGGCTTAAGTGGGCAACAAAACGGTGGAGGCGCAGAGGGATGCAGAGGGCATGGGCGGTGGTGATGGCTAGTGGAGGGTTGGATGGAAATGGAGGGAAGGGGCGGTGATCGATGGTTTCTCGAATAATGAAGGTCAAGTGAAATTATTCGGTGTTTTGCTAGATAACAAGGATTATGTGGCCATTAATGATCTTGGCCACTAGATTTTATAGTTGCCATGTGTCACCTTATTAATAAGACTTGAGGATCCTCCAATTCTTTTGGGATTGGAGAGGAGCCAAACTCGTACATTTAGCAGAAAATTTTGGAAACAACATTATAGTTGAGCTTTGCAACGCATAAAACCTACCGCCATACTAATAAACAAAGTCATGCTTTACTTTATACAATCCGGTTCCTATCAAGGCGCTATGACCGGAGCTTAGGTTTGAACCATCACTCAGTCGTTGGATCGTGTTTTTAATGGTCCAGATTTTAATAAAACTTTTTCGGAAAAAAGTTAATTGTGATCGGTCATAAACTTTCTGCAGATCTGAACCATTAAAGACATAATCCAACAGCTGAGATCAAAAACCCGGACCTAACACTAAATCAAAAGTGTCCTGACCTGATCCTCAATGTTACTTTATATGCAGAAAGTCTACACACACATATAATCTGTGCACAGATTGTGCACAGATTTCGTTGTGGGGTCCATCACGGGTCCCACACAAATCATCCAAGCCGTTCATTAAATGTAAAATATTTTTTCAAGTGTCCCCATGAAAAATAAACTCAATCCGATACTTATAGGAGCTTGATTTAACCATATAACTTTTCATTATCCGGAAATTTGAATGAAAAGTTAGATGGTTGGATGAAGCATCTATAGGTATCGGATTGAGTTTATTTTTTACGGGGACCCTTGAAAAAATGTTTTACATTTAATGAACGTTCTCGGATGATTTGTGTGGGACCCGTGGTGGGCCCCACAACGAAATCTGTGCACAATCTGTGCACAGATTGTCTGTGTGGATAGCACAGCTCCTTTATATGTGGGAAATAGATTTTTGCACAACACTTGTTTTTCTTTGAATGCACTTCAAAAATTGTCTATTAGTGCTTGTGTTGTGTGTAATTTTAAGCAATAAATGTCAAATTTTGAAATGCATTTAATTACAAGAAAGTAAAGCACACAAATCATTACCGTAATCTGCATCCAAAATCTGCATATGAGGGAAGAATGGGTGTCCGAGGAGGAGAGCAGATAAACCTCTTAAAGCATCCACATCTCACTCTTTACCCCCTTTGAAAACTAAAATAGCAAGGAAAGACATAAAAAGAGGACTGCATCAGCCTCGTTTGGGAATTCGGTAAATTAACATTTGCTACAGTTCTTTGCTTATTGCAGCTATGGACTGTTCACTCCATGCAATATTTTAATGTGTTTGGTTTGGATTGAATTTTGTCTTCACCTGATATCTTGTTCCACATCCCAATTTGAACAACAGAAAGCCAAGCCTTACGTCTAATTTTTACCACATGTGTGTGGGGCTAACTCTGGATTTCACAAAAAATACTGAAAAATATTTATAAATTTTAAAATAATTTTTTATAGGGTCCTGTAAAAAAATAGCTTTAATAGAAACTGATAAGTATTTTTCTGAATTCATTGGGTGAAACTGCTCAACTACTCAATTTTCGCCTCTACGAATCTAGAAAAAATATTTATCGAAATCCGTTGGAGCTAATTTTTTATAGAACCCCATAAAAAAATATTTTAAAATTTATGAATATTTTTTTGTATTTTTATGAGACCCGGAGTGAACCCTACACGCATACAGTAGAAATGTGCGATAGAATTTGTACGGTAGCATTGCTAATCCAAACAACTAGCTTATTGATTGCAATACTAATAAAGAATGTACAAATACGCAAAGAAAATATTATATTTATAAGACCTAATTAGAATAGAGAGTTCGATGCAGTAGACATTTTAAAAGTAAATAATTAAAATAATAAAGTGACTTTTTTAAAGTGTATAAATTAATCCAAAATATAAAGAATGATGCAGATGCTTTTACTCAGCAGCCCCACAATAAGATCCCTGTTTCACAATTTGGGTTTGGTTATATAGCATTAAACACTGGACTCAGGTCCTTCATGGAGTAGTCTCTTTCCAACTGCACATTACTCGCTAGTTCTGTCATAACTGAATTAAGATGTATGAACCAGCTTGCTTGCGCATAACCAGCTTAAGGTGTTTGGATTGTCAAATAAATAGGGTGTGTTCCAGAACACACGTAGTACGTACTTATTTTTTAAGAAGTCAATTTTAAATTAAAAAATAATAGGTTTACTGAAATTTAAAAATATGCAATATGCATATTATTTGAGAGATCTCAATATCGTTTGAACGAGGTAAAAAAAGTAAAAAAATTATTCTTTATTTACATTATTTTTAAATTTAAAAATATAAAATAAATACTTATTTCTTAATTCAGTACTACTAGCAGGCCAGTCACATGGGAAGTGGGGACATGCAGCTGCCGTGTACGTGATTGTGTGAAAGAGTTTGACCTCTGTCTCCAGGACTCTTCCTGTACATTTAATTCTTTGCCAAATCTTGAGACTTTTGGGTGGGAGTACCATTATTTAAGGCCCCAATTTATGGTGCCTGTCTCGTTTCCCCAAAGGATCACACTTTTGCTGTAATGTGTGTAATGAATTGGCACTAGTTCCTTTAATTGGTTAGACTATTTTAACCAGTTTTTCAGCAGGCCGCTGTGCTAGCCAGCCAAATGACCGTTGTTTGTTTGTGAAAATGCGAAGAAAACATTATCCGGAAATCCATTACGTCTGGCCTAGACCTCATTCATACGCGTAGAATAACTTTTCCAACAAATCAAGTTCGTCGTCGGAGATTGATAACTTAGTAATGAAATTACGTTTGTCTGATTTGATACAAACCATTGATAATTCAATTAACTAAATCTTTTTGCTGAACTGGTTTACCCCTCGACGTCTACAAAGTGAACGATGCAAATTTCTTATTTGAACTAGAACGATCCAATTAAATATAGTACTCCCTCCGTCCCATTTTTATTATACATTCTTGAATTGTGTGATATTTTTAAATTGTTTATATCTTTTAATCTATAATGTTTTTTATAGTTTAGAAAATTTTGTATTATAGAACTAATCGAGATCATCAAATAAGATTTATATTACGTATTTTTCAAGATCCACAATAAACAATATAGACAAAAGATATAAAAGAGATAATTAAAATAATTGACAATAAAAATGAAACGGAAGAAATATATTGCAAGCATAAGATTTTCCTAGTACCAGCTTTCTCTCTCTAACTTAGAGCATCTCTCCAAAAAACCCTTATTCGCTTCTCTCATTTTCACCACCCTTATATGGCGACGGGAGAGGAGGGCTTTGCTCTTGATGGGTGTTTCTCTCCTCTGTATTGATGACTTTTTTCGCTTTTAATAATCTCGCATTTTCAGTGAGGGAAACATCATCATCGTTAATAACTGATTAAAAACTTTTCCTTTTTGGTCATATAACTTCCAAACAAACAGAACCTTAATAATATCTGATTATGTCGTTATTCCAATGATACATACAGTAGGAAAACATCATCATCGTCATCACATAAACAAGAGAGAAATATCTAAATTTGATTCTCTCACATGCTCTGCTTGTTTACGCAGATTTTCACGTGCATGCAACTTCCTTGTACTTGGTCCTTCTCCCAAGTCCCAACTAAGAAAGGCTAATAACCTTACATTAATCAAATCAAATCGGATTTCACATACATAAACCACACTTAAATTCTGTAATCTTACAATAACCCGATACTTCCGCCAACCCAGACCGTAATCCTAACAAGTTCTCAACGGCATCCCACAGAGGCAATCATTCCCCATAAACGACGACGCTTCCAGGTGATCGAACGCCGAGCTCGCCGGAATCTGCCCGCACAAGTGGTTATGACTCAAATCCATGTGGCCGATGTAACTGGCCGCCGTTATCGATCTCGGTATCGAACCCTTCAGATTGTTGAACGACAAATCCAACGCCGTGAAATACGATTTCGTCCCGAAAACGTCCGGTATGAAACCCTCTAAGTTGTTTCGGCTCAGATTTAAGATACTTAAACCGGTGTTGCTCAACAAGCTGCCCGGGATTGAACCGGAAATCTGGTTGCTGTCGAGCTTCAGCGTCGAGAGGACCCGCATTTGCCCGAGCTGGGCTGGGATTGAACCAGAGATCTTGTTTGCGGACAGATCTAAGTCGGCGAGCCGGAAGATATTGGCGATCGAACTCGGGATTGACCCGGTGAGTTGGTTCCGGCTCAGCAAGGCCCGGCTCATCATCGTGAGCTTGCCGAGGTCGGCCGGGATTGAACCGGATAGTTTGTTGTTGCTGAGGTCAAGGTGCATCAGGCTCTGGAGATTTGAAATGGACGCCGGAATTCCGCCGGAGATGAGATTATCCGCGACGTTGAGGACGGTGAGTCGACTCAGCCGGCCAATGTCGGCCGGAATCCCGCCGGAGATTTGGTTCCCTATAACGTCGAGGATGCGCAGGTTGGGTAGGGACGCGACGCACGCGGGGATCGAACCGGAGATCCCTTTCCAGTCGGCGACTATGAGCGTGGTCAGCCGGTCGAGCCGGCAGAGGGAGGGGGAGAGCGAGCCGGTCATGAACCCGGTCCGTCCTGCCTTGACCAAGATCGGGTCCTCGGACTCGCCGCGGAGGGAAATGTCGGCGACCCGGCCCGTGGCTTGGTCGCAGCTGACGCCGTACCAGTTTCCGCAGCAGTCGGTGCCAGTCCACGAGTCGAGGATGCCCAGGTAAGGCTCCTTGAGGGAGGCCTTGAAGTCGAGCAGGGCTGCCCGGTCGGACGGCGGGCAGGAGTTCACGGCGGAAGCGACGGCGAGTACGATGAGAGAGATGAATAGCATCTCCATTTTTCCCCTTTCCAGTTTTGTTTTGTGTTTGAGGGAGAGTGTTTGGGATGGAGCTTTGTATTTATTGATGGGGGAGAAGGTGGCATGGGCTGTGAGAGTGTTGGGACGCAAAACAACCCCTTTATCTTGAAAGGTTGGTGGAGACTGTTAATGGCTCTGTGCAGGTTTCATTGCAGGGGTATTGCCATGAAAAGTCTGCATCCACAATTATACAGAACTGCACAGTGCATACAGTATATTGCATAGTAGAAGTCACGTAACCGACTGATATTTAGCGGGGCTTTGCTATGCCTCATGCCACAGCACCCTCTACCCACACCTCCAAACACCCTCAAACGGTACCGTTTGGGATTAAAAAATATCTTATGTTTTCAATTTGCAATTCTAAAGAGCAGAAACGTGATTATAAAAGCTTTAGAGATAAAATTTAATTATGTCTTTTTAGAATAATATGATCAGAATAATATAAGATTTTCACACTGGTTTAAACTGATTGAAAATTAGAACAGTAAATTTTTTAACCATATTTTTTAATATATAAACGGTCTAAAAAATTAAAAAATTAATTGCTCCAATTTTTAATCTGTTTGAATAAGTGTGAAGATCTTATTATTCTGAACATATAATTCTAAAGGATCGTAATTAACTTTTGTCTCTAGAACTCTTATAATTAAGCATCTACTCTTTATTTAGGATCTTGTGGAGCAAAAATGTGATTATTAGAGCGTTAAAGACAAAAGTTAATTGTCTTTTTAGAATAATATAATCAGAATAATAAGATTTTCGCACTTGTTCAATGAATTAAAAATTAGAGCACTTAATTTTTTAGACCGTGTATATATTAAAAAATATGATTAAAAAATTTATTGTTCCAATTTTCAATCAGTTTAAACCAGTGTGAAGATCTTATTATTCTGATCATATTATTCTAAAGAGGCATAATTAAATTTTATCTCTAAAGCTCTCATAATCACGTTTCTGTTTCTTAGGATTGCAAATAGAAAACTTA
This sequence comes from Rhododendron ovatum, assembly GCA_019656835.1. NCBI lineage: Eukaryota > Viridiplantae > Streptophyta > Magnoliopsida > Ericales > Ericaceae > Rhododendron > Rhododendron ovatum. Next base: position 8,508,542 of record CM033794.1, on the reverse strand, counting down.
AGATTTTTTTTAATCCCAAACGGTACCGTTTGGGGGTGTGGATACGGGTGCTGCACAGCAGAGCCCCGCTTCCATAATTAGCACAACTTTTTTTTGGAAATTGATATTTGTGCTCCATTTTTTACTGACGGTATTACATTTTGTTCATGAAATTACGAATAACTTCACATTAAAAAGGAAGCGCTATCAGTAAAAAAGGGAGCACGAATATCAATTTCTTTTTTTTTTTTTCCCTTTTAATATGGGCAAATTTCACTGACCTCCTCTAAGGTTTGGGACAAAAACTAATACCCCCTTAGAGATTCTAATTAACCTTCTATGATTCTTTTCAATTTATTTGGAATCTGAGTTGGGGAGGAGGCTCCCATCAACTTGATTTTCAATGTGACCGAAGTTCTCGATGAGCTCTAAAAATTGAACAGTTTCGATCATTGTTGTGGAACCTTTTAGGACCCACAAAGGGCCCAAACTTGACGAAAAACTGGACATGGAAACTGGATGGGGGCTTCCTCCCTGAGTTGTATAAGTTCTTAATTAAACAGTTGTACAAGTTCTTATTTCCAATTTATTTGTTCCGAAATTTGATTTCACTTGCTTAATTAAACAGTTGTACTTTTAAAGATATGTCTTACTAGTTTATACCTTTTGGGTTTCAGATTATTTCTTGTCCTAACTTTTCGTATGCTAAATTTTCATTTTAATGGAAACAAGACATGGAAGAATTTTATGGTTACGCTGAAGAATTCCTCCCAGTGGCCAAGCCTTTATTACACTTGGTTTTCCAGCTAATGGGCTTCTTGAATTTCTCTCGTGTTATTATGCTCTAGATCATGAGAGCATTGAAAGATATTGGAAAATGGACAAGCTAGGGCAAGTGCTCGAGTACCCCCACCAAACAACCACAAAAGACATGGGTCCATAGAATAATAATGGTTTAAATCATGAGTACTACTATTTGCACCGACGGCCACGTTTGACCATCTTCGGCCACCGGACGGCCGATCCGAGCCGTCCAAAAATTTAAAAAAAAGAAAAAGAGGGGGCTTGCTTGGGAATCAATGGCATCCGAGGTGTGTAAGGTGCTTGATCCGAGCACCATTTTTTCGTGTATATATGTATATTCCTGCGAATATACATATATACACGAAAAAATGGTGCTCGGATCAAGCACCTTACACACCTCGGATGCCGTTGATTCTCGCATAGGCCCCCTTGTTTTTTTTTTAAAAATTTTTGGACGGCTCGGATCGGCAGTCCGGTGGCCGGAGACGACCACGCGTGACCGTCGGCACGGCTTCCCTATGGAAACTGTCGGTGCAGGTATCTTTTCCGTTAAATCATTGGGTCTATATTACAGCTGATTTTCTTCACAACTTTATTGTTGTCATCTTTGCATATCGCAATTTCGTATCTCGTTGTGGGCATTTTTGTCTATGTCAAAGCACAATATCGAAGATCAAATTGAGAGAGAGAGAAGGGGAGACAAATAGTACGCATTAACCATGAGGAAATTAACGGACATGAAATATATGAATCCAAACAATATTCTCATAGACAAGGGGGTCCAATATTTATTTGTTGATGATACTAAATAGAGAGATTCTTACTGGATATATACAATCTGATTAGGTTAATAGTTATCGACCGGTTTATTAATACCACAAATGCTTTTATTTTTTATTTTTTAAAGAAGTGTAAAAAATTAACCCCAAATTTTAATGGAGGTAATTTGGCAACGGGAGCACTTAATTAGCTTCTTATTTAAGACCCATCAATATATTGGAAACATTTAATATACGTCCAAGGCTCAAAAGATAAGATTCATTTTAATGTTTTGCGATAGGTCTCGTAAATTTCTTGAGCTCGTATTGTGGCGGAATACTGGATATTGTGAAATAAGGAATTGGGAAATAATAGAAATTTGCCAGTGTCGAAGTGGAGATGGATGCCAATGCAATTATCCAGCCCCTAAAGGATGCAACTGAATCCAACTAGTAGAGGATCCACTCACAGTTGGATCGTTGTTGGTATCTCTTGGCGCGGTTCGAATCGGTGAAGATTAGGTGCCATAGCCACAGAGAAACAAACAAATGTGCAGACATCCTAGCGAAAACAGCTCTCGATAACCATTTGGATTTTATTTTCTTTATCGTTCTGCTTAAATATACCAGAACTTAGCTTACTTAATTTTTATGTCATGCACTTCTGACAAAAACAAAAGGGGGAAATAAACAGAGAAAGCTTGAGAAAAAGTCGCATGGAGAGCCATGTGACCTTCAACCCGATGACACTTTTGAATAGTAAGGAAAGAAAAAGGTTTGATTCCTTCTAAGATTTTAGGTTCGAAACCTCAAAGGTGTTATCAGTTCTTATGGGGGTCAGTCCATACGAAGTAATTGCTTAGACTTCAATTGGGCTCCCCGCAAGTGGACAGAGGAATTGAACTCTCAGGATTAATCGAGGTGCGCGTAAATTGATCCGGACACCTGAATTATAAAAAATAGAAAGGAACACGAACATGGGTCTGTGTCGTCTGGATTACAACATTCGTCAGTTATGATCACGTGAAGAAGGGTCCCCAAACAAGAATCAAAAGGGCTTTTGTTTTAGTAATTTCTTACTACCAACTGGTAAACTAATCTAACAAGATAAAGTTCATTTCCGTCGTTCATCTACACATACATGGAAATGTAGAAGAAATTGAATAGAAACTGTATCTTTCGAACTTCATCGGATGTAGCCGGAGAGACGGATACAAACCGTGGACAATAATGTTAATCAAAGGTTTGGCGTTTTTGGTCTTTTTTCCTCTTGGTCTTCGATTTTATACCTTCGCTATGTTTTTTTTTTTGCGCTTCGGTTCGTTCTTTCGGCTTTAGATTGTTTGTGGTTGTAGGTTGTTTGGGTTGTTTTAGAGAGTGAGGATTTTGTTTTTGTTGTGGTGCTTCGGTTGGCTTCTTGCTTTCCTCTGGGTTTGGTTTTCGGGTGACGTTATGTCGATGTGTCCGTGACCCGTTAAATCTTTGAAATCCTTTTAAAAGATTAATATTTTAAAATACTCATTCCGTCCCTTTTTAAGTGTCTCGTTTCGTAATTCCAACTTATTAAAAAACCGTCATCATTATACCTTTCACATCAATTTTTTCCTCCACTTTCCCTACTTACCCATCATCATTACATTTTTATTCACTAACTTTTCAAAATGGAATATACTTTTAGGAACAAAATAGACAATGCACCAATTTTTACCCATTAACTTTACGAAAAAGGACACTTAATAAGGGACAGTCTAAAATGGAATACTGAACTCTAAATAAGAGACGGAGGGAGTTTATTTTTGCCGATAAAAGAAAAAATTAAAAAACTGTAGACAGAATGGTAAGGATATGCACATTTTGAAGCCCTACAAAAATCCAAATAGAGATTATTGTTGGGTCAACACCATGTTTAAACTATTTGGGCCCAACAACCAACTAAAGAGTATCGAGGCTTAAAAAAGATTTAGGCCCACGTACGTTGGATGAGGCTAGTTTTCTATTCTAGAACTTGTTTAAGGTCCGGAGAAGCCCGTATTTTCCCTGAAAAGCCCACAAAGAAACAAAATAAATAGCACCTAATTAAGAAAAAGGTTTTCCAAATGGAAAGGAATATATGGTGTTTTGTGGACTTAGCAGGAAAAATATAAGCAAAATATAGGCAATATATGGGATTTTTTTTTATTTTAGTGCCGGTAAGATTGGTTATGAACCATAATATTAACGGCGAGATTAATATTCCAAAATTAATTGAAATGCATATAAGTTAGACTTGTATATATATTCTGATTAACTCATTATGCTTATTTAGGTGCATAATATGTCTGACTCACTACGCTTATTTCTAGCACATTTTGTGGCCTGGGTCCAAAGACTTATCCATTAGATGAGATTGGCAGGGGATCACAATTACTAGTATAAATGAAGCCAAAGTTTTGGGGAGAAATTGTGGTCATATTCTTGTCGAGATTAAATTATTTACATCGTCGGTGTAAATATTTATTTCATTCAAATCAATTATATTGTGTCATGTCACATTGTTCTATTAATTGGGACAACTGTTTTGTAACGTAAGTAGTGTAAAGAATTTATTCTCATTCTTGTCTGTATTCTCTTATCAGTATTCACATTCCAAATCTGTCCATTGTCCATTTATAGCAACAAGCGTGATGTGTGGAATCCAACCCAAAAGGAATCTTATCGTACGCATCCTATCCTACGTACAAGAAAAGGAATCTTATCGTACGCATCCTATCCTACGTACAAGATCAGATAAAAATAAAATTCTTCGTACAGGATGCCACCAAATCTACAACGCCCTTTCTATTCATTGGTAATCCAATAAATCACGGAGGAAGGGGGACGCGGGGGGCTGCTGTCCCAATTTTGCGGTATATCCCGGTTTCGCTCTGATAATCTGAATCGTTCACTTTGTAGAGCTCGTCGAGTAGAACAATTATGCAAAAAATTAGCTTAATTGGATATCATTAAATACCTGATCGGAGCCCATATAACTCTCAGTCCATGGGTTACAGTGGATTTGATCCAGTGTTTCTCGGATCCATTCTTTTTAAGATAAAAAGGTTCCGATCAGGCACTTAATGATATTCAATTAAACTGATTTTTTTCATAATTGTTCTACTCGACGAGCTCTACAAAGTGAACGATTTCGATCATCGAAGCGAGACCGGGATGGGCCCCAAAATGGGGTGCAGCAGCATGCTGTTGTCCATGGGGACAGCAGCCTCCCTCCCACCGAGGAAGGGGCTGCAGTCCCTTAAGGGACAACAGACTGCTGTGTCGGCCAAACCAGCATCGTCCCTAGCCTGAAACTTGATCCCAAACGTTCACTTGAAAGATCTCATTGCATACTATGGCTCTGCAAAAAATCAAGTCGAACGAGCATTGATAATCTAGTGAACGAATTACTCTTTTGCCTAATTAAAGGACTTCTCTTTCTCGCTTTCTAGGTTTTGGAATAGAATAGGCAATTCTTGTGAACGACTCCGATGCTATTGTATTGCTATTGTTGAAGAAGAAGACGTTGGAGGAATAAGCGATGATTCAGGCCCCTATCTAGATGATGTTCGAAGTTCCTATGCACTCTACATCCCTGCATATCATAAAAAAAAACTCTCCTATAATGATGTCAGTTATCACTCCATTTCTCCTAGAGAGTCCCGAAGTGAGGGGGATGGCGAGCAATGAAAGAAAGGTTATTTTTTTCTTAATTTTTGGCTTAATATTTTGGACATTGATAATAACACCGTAAACAGTTGATTTGTTCACTTGGTTGTCGATTTTTCGATCAACTTGATTTTTTGCAGGGACATAGTATGTGATGAGATCTTTCAAGTGAACGTTTCGGATCAAGTTTTCAGGCTTGTGAAGAAGCTATTTTGGCCGGCACAGCAGCCTGCTGTCCCTCGAGGGACAGCAACCCCCCTTCCTCCATAAATCACTACTGTTTTGAAATTTTTATTTTGAGTAATATGTAAAGAGAGATAGATAAATGAGAATAATAATTGAGAAAAAATTTATTATGAATCATGCACAAGAAAAGAATTCCAGAACAAAAATGGTCTTATAAAGATGTGAAATAAGTACCACATTTGCATTGCTATTAATCTTATACAATCGGGTATTTGGGTTAGACACTTATGTCGTGCAAATGTTCCAATATATCCTAACTTTATTGGATGGTTTGTCTCTGCTATTTTTTTTATAACCTTATATCCGTGTCAACTTGCACATAATTCGTTAAATTGTAGGGTTTTGAAAACATCTTTCTATAGTCCCAATGTTTGGAATGTTTAGTTTTTGTAAGGTTTTTTTTCCCAATCGGTAGGAGCGATCATTACATCATATATGAAGTACAAATTACAAAACACTATATCTATTGTGTGAGAGTCCACGAGATAATCATACTCAACAACTGAACTAACAGGATAAATAAGCCCTTCGAAGAAATCACAATCATTATTAACCCAACTCAACTACAATCCCCATTAAGGAGAGATATAACCCCAAAAAATACAAAAGAAAGAACCCTCACAGACAGGTGGGAAGACTAGAAAAAACACCCATATGCAGATAAAAAGACTTTAACTCCTGACTTCCTAGTGAAACCAGTTGGTTAGTCTCTATGACCTTGTACGGTTAAAGGTTTTAGATTTTAATCATTATTCTATTTTTCTCTAATTACTGTTTTCATTTTTTTCTCAAATTATTAATCATATTTTCAATCATTACTCTATTTCTTTCTATACTCATTACCTACAAATCCAAAATATCAAAACAAACGGAATCTATAAAATCAAAGATGAAACTTTATGGAGTATTATTTTCTCATACTCACTTGCTCAAACTACCTACGGGTTTATTTATAGCGGAATTTAATTACTCACAAATTAACATTCCCTTGACAAACGTACACTCCTTCCGTTTTTCTAGGTTGCTTTTAAGCCCAAGGTATGGAGGAAAATATCGAAGCAAATGCCAAGTCACGTGTCCTTGTTCCCGTCCACACAAACAAGAAGAAGTAATCATGACCTTTATTAACGTCAAAGCTATGTCTTGTCTTTTTCGTGATCTACAGATCACCCCTCTTTTTTGTTAGAGGAAGTAAAGTTGGACTACACTTGCCGTGGTCGATTTGGCCGTCCATCTCAGCACGGACAGTTCGGATTTAATTCGAATTTCTATAAATTCTAGTCGTTTATTATTTGGATAAAAATCCAAGTAATCCATTGCCGAAACTGACGGCCGAATTGACCGCACTATACGTATAGTACAAGGGTGCACTATATCACCCCGGGTCCCTGTAAAATTACCCCATGCTCACTAGTGAAATTTATTTTCTTGGGTGCAACTTGAGTTGAGTTTGACTAGCTAATTAATCAACCAAAAGTCGACCCCTATCGCTCTCATTATCTGGATGAAAAAAAAATTATTATCGAGTAAATTATTTATTACCGATCAAAGTTTAAAAGTATATCTTAACTATTGATTATTGAGAAGAACGATGAGATTGAGTTTGCGGTAAAATAAAACGGTCGGGATAGTCGGACTGTTTAATTAATTTGTCATAAAGACAATCCGTACTATTCAATTTAAGCGTTTAGTTTTTCATCAAAAATTTCCGGATCAATCATTCAGTTCAGACGAGCAATCGGAAAACACAAAAATATGAACCGAAGATGAAATATTTTTAGTGAAGAAGATACTAAAAATGCGATATAAAAACAGCTAGTATTTCAACCTTTTCAGCTATGTATATGTATACGTGGAGAGAGAGAGAGAGAGAGAGAGAGAGTCACGCCGTTGCTGTGTCACAAGGCACCTCCGAAGTTGACCTTAAACAGTCACACAATGCCGCTCCTTACAAAGTTGACCTTAATCAACTTTTTTCCCTTCTTATATTCATTTTTTGAATATATACAATTTTAACGAGAGATAATTTTTGTCCCGATTCATGAACTAATGTAATGTCTAATTTAGCACACGTATGCGTTGACAAGGCTGCTTATGCTAATAATTCGTGTACGAACCCAAAAACTGTAAAAAAAAAATTGTGTCAACTAGTTATGAGAGAGAGAGAGAGAGAGAGAGAGAGAGAGAGCTCTTTCGTAGCTAATTAATTTGGTTGACCGCAGATCGCCTTCATAAGTATATGTTCAAATAGTCAGGATCTACATTGCGAGAAAAATTTTAGACCCTCCAGAACAAACGCTCAACTTGATATTTTGTGCATTGCAATAGATAAGTGATTAACGGTGACATCACTTTAACGCAGTTATAAGTTGACAAACGTGGTGTCTTTGACATTTGATAGCTATATCGCCAATCAGACATGACCATGGCCCAGTGTTCATAAAAAAACTTGCATTCTCAAACCTAGAATTAGATGGGAAGATAAAAATAATAATTTAAGACTCAGTAGATTTTAGTCGGAGTCAATGACTCTAGTTATCTCTATATATTAATTCTTAAGATCTCAGATTTGAATCATTACAAGATTTTGTTGGGGCCAATCCATATGAAATTATTATTTCGGTTTTAATTGGCCCCCTCCACAAGTGGACGATGGGATTGGACAGCCAAAATTAGTCGCGCGGAAAGCTGGGCCGAACACCTCATTTAATTAAGAAAAAAAGACTCTCTCTCTCTCTCTCTCTCTCTCTCTCTCTCTCTATATATATATATATATATATACACACACACACACACAGTCGTTTTCATGTTCGGATGTCTTACGGTCAGGACCGTCCGGACCTTCCATTTTCCGATTGAATTTCGATGATTCGAGCCGCTCAATGTGATCAAAACGTGATTTTAAGGAGAACTGCGAGAAATTAGTAAAAAAAATGATTGGCAAGGGCTTAATCCAAACAGTTTTTTATTGAATGGTTCAGTAAAAAATTGCTCAGATCAAGCCCTTCCCGATCATTTTTTTTGCAGATTATTCGCGGATATCCTAAAAATCATGTTCTAAACACATTGAGCGGCTTGGATCATTGCAAATCGATCGGAAAATGATAGATGTGAACGGTGTGGACGGTAAGAAGTGTGGACTTGAACATTTGTGTATGTGTATATATATACTGCAAAACCCTAACTAAACATTTCACTGTCCCTAGTGTGGTCCGATATTGATCAGAGCAACTTTATGTGATATGGTAATTATTAAAAGGCTCTTGAGGATAGATTTTTTTTTTTGATCAGCTCTTGGGATAGATTGAGGCCATTTTTTTATTGGTAATTATATACGGATTGAGACCCTTTAATTCTAGGCCATTAGTTTGTTGTCAATATATATTCGGGGCAGATTGGGAGCCGGGCTAGGCTGAAGCTCTGACGGATTCTTGTGTATATATGATATGGTATTCAATTCGAGAGTGCTAACGGATTCTTCTGTGTGGTTACGGGAGGGAGGGGGGCTGCTGTCCCCAAGGGGACAGCAGCGCGCTGCTGTACCCCATTTTGGGGTCCACCCCGGTCTTGTTCCGATGATCTGAATCGTTCACTTTGTAGAGCTCGTCGAGTAGAACAATTATGCAAAAAATCAGCTTAATTGGATATCATTAAGTACCTGATCGGAACCTTTTTATTTTAAAAATAATGCATCCGAAACACTGGATCAAATCCACTCTAACCCATGGACTAAGAGTTATATGGGCTCCGATCAAGTACTTAATGATATCCAATTAAGCTGATTTTTTGCATAGATGTTCTACTCGACGAGCTCTACAAAGTGAACGATTCAGATCATCGGAGCGAGACCGGGGTGGGTCCCAAAATTGGGACAGCAGCCCCCCGCGTCCGTGGTTACGGTATTCCATGTTGTCTAATCGGTGGAATAGTCCTTTTTATTCGAATATCATATAGATAAAGGCTTATCACAAGTTTAAGAAACATAGATACAGATTAAGGACTCTTTTGGTCATGCTAAGAAAGTATTGTCCCAAATTAGTCAAATGCCCCCTACTTTTAACATTTCTCTCTCTATTTCTTTTCACTTATTACCCTTATTATTTTTTAAAAAAAAATTCAAAACACAAACCAAACAAAGCATTATTAACTTTTTCAAAAAATACCCGAAAAATAGATCATCTACTTGTATAGCTAACCCTCGCTGATGTATACAATATTAGCAACAAAAAATTGAATTTCTTTGAGAAACACCTATTTATTGTGTATTTTCATTTTCGTAGCGAACTAAGTACACATCCAAAAAAATAAAAATCGTTTTACTCTTTGTTGTGGTTTCCCCTTTAGCAGAATAGCCCATTTCAACATAGAAAAGTGAACATTTTCAAAAAAGAAAAGAAAAGAAAAACAATAAGAAAGTGGTCAAAGAACAGACATTGGTGACAGAATTTGAAGAGATGATTGACTTTTGGGCAAAGTCAAACATGTCAATTGGTAATTAAAATTTGAAGGAGGTGCTTGATTTTTGACGGAGTCAAACATTGCAATTGGTACAAATTTGAAGGAGACTATTGACTCTTCACGAAGTCAAACATTTGAATAGGGAGATGACTTCACTTAGCAGAATAGCCCATTCCAACATACTAGAAAAGTGGACATTTTTTTAAAAAAAAAAAGAGAGAGGAAAACAATTGCAATTGGTAATACAAATTTGAAGAGATGATTGACTTTGGGCCAAAGGCAAACATTGCAATTGGTAATACAAATTTGAAGGAGACGATTGACTTTTCGTGAAGTCAAACATTGCATGCAATTGGTAATACAAATTTGAAGGAGATGATTGACTTTTGGCAAAGTCAAACATTTCAATAGGGAGGTGATTGAGTTTCGGCAAAGTCAAACGTTTCGATTGTCGACCATTAAGATAAGCATCTTGAACTAACGTATCACTATACCAAGTGCAGATTGTATATACCAAATTTTAAGTTGAAGTCACTTTCACGATCTACTAGCTAGAGACCAAAGCATCACTTATAAAATGTGATAGTGGACATTGTTATTATAGAACAATGCCAGTCAATGACTCAATCATGTATAAAAAATGTGATAGTGGACATTGTTATTATAGAACAATGCCAGTCAATGACTCAATCATATATATACTCCTAAAAAACATTGTCAGGATCATATTTAGTGCAAATGTTTAGAAATTACAAATTTCCATGACTAATTCATTTAAGGATGACTAATTCAAGCAATAATCATCTCCTTGATTCAAGCAATTTCGAAAAATTTGCACAAGAAAGAGATAGTCCCGAAAAAAGTGATTCTGACCCCGTTTGCTAACCCTTACGCCTTATGTATCCAGGTTTTTTTTTTTTTTTTTTTTTGTTTTCTTTGAATCTTGCTTATTTTCTTTGAATCTTGCTTATTTTGAATATTGATTCAAACACAAATTCAGCACATTAGTAAAACAAAGCAAATATGTAAGGGCTATCAAACATGCCCTCCTAAAACCGATATGAGGGGTCTTGAGTGAAGTTTTCAAAGAAGAATATTAAACCTTTTTTTTTTTCTTTTATATGTCGGCATGCATTTTCTCTAGGAAAAAAAATTCCCAAAAAAAGGCTAGTTCAGACATCACAAAATATATCCACAATTTTTAATTCGAACCAAAAGGTTACTTAGGCACTTTTAGTGACCCGTAGAAGAGGAAGAAAGAGTGTCACTACAAGATTCTTCCACCGCTTGTATTAAAAAAGTATACGATTCTTGCATTTTCAAATATGGATATGTCAAAAAACTAAGGGGTACGTAGGAAACAATTTCTTATAAGTTTGTTCCCAAAATATCAGTAATTATCTTTTTCGGAACTTGCACGGCTACGATTGTGGAAAATTAAACCTTGATTCCTTGTACGATTGTGTAATTGATCTATCTCTCCTATGCCATGCACGTATATATGAGGAGGACTCTGTGGACGAGAAGACAATGCTAACTAGCCAATCAACTCGGTTTTGTGTCCCATCTCAAGCACACGCTACCGAACGTAATTGAATAAGTGACACCATATCAATATGTCACTGTTTTTCATCATCCATTCTTGATTTCACCGCGTCACTGACCACATCTTGTCAAAATGGCATTTCCCTGAGAATAGAAGTGCAAAAGAAGGGGCTAATCCGAGGACACTAGCTAGCTAGCTCAAGATAGCCCACAAATCCACAATGAATAGCAAGCACCAGATATAGATTTCCTCTGTCATTTCTACAATTCCACTGAAAATAGAAACAAATTACCCTCTCTCCTCTCTCTAGGTTTCAATGCTCCGAAGAAAGAAAGTTTGATTCAATTTTCAAGCTCCGACGAACTCTACTGGCTAGAATACTATTTTTAGAGAAGATGCCGCTCCATTGTGAGGAAATCTTAGACTGTTTGAGGAAGTTAGGAGACGCAGTTCAATCCTATTTTGTGTGTAATACAATCGATAAGTGATTAGCGTTACTCAAATGTGCCATTTAACGCAGTGACAAGATGGCCAAAGGGGTACTGCCTTTGACGACCAGCAGTGGTGGATCGACAAATGGGTCACTCCTTTAAGAGTGGCCTTATATGTTTCAAAATCGTTGGCGAACTCACATCAATTTTTATTATTTAATTAAAAAATGAGTGTATATGTACATCAAATATTTTTCTTGTTAGTGATAGTTAAGGTTGAGGTTGTAAAAAAAAATTAAAAAAATGTTAAAGAAAATACACATTTTTTTATTTTATGTGGAACTTAGAATTATAGTAATTGATTTGTGTAAGAATTTACATTATTGTAAATGATTTTGTGGTACCAATGCTAGACGAGATAATTTATGTACGTTTGGGTTTGAGGTAAACACAAAGCTTGTAAGCGCCAAGGTTCAAACTTGAGTCAAGTTTATGGATAAGCATCTTCCTACCACGGGAACAGTCAAGCACATGCAAAAGTGTTTGAGATATTTAATACATATTACGAACATAAATTTAGGGGCCCTTTTTTGGTGTTCAATTTTTAGCTGGGTTACGTAATCTTTCTGTGCCTACATTGCCCTGACGATCGATGTCTACAGTCCCAACCAAGCATGACCAAAAACCTCTAAAATGTACTACATCGTTTTCGACCTACCAATAATTACAAGACTTTCAAGCTTCTAGTCATGGTCAAACTATATCTCAAAACCCTAATTAAACATTCAATGTCCATTGATCAGAGTCAACTTTATGTGATCTGGCAATTACTCAAAAGGGGTGGGCTGGTACTTGGGATGAGATTCAGACCCGTTAAATATTCTAGGCCATTTGCTTTTCTTTTTTTTCGAAAAGTTCTAGGCCACTAGTTTGTTGTCAATATAATATATTCGGAGTAGAGTTAGGCTCAAGCTGGAGCATGCTAACGTTTTCCTTCCAACCAGTTTGGTCCAATTTTGGACCTTTTGTGGGCTCTTTTTGAGCCCACAACAGTGATCGGAACTGTTTGCTTTCTAGAGTCCGTTGAAAACATTGACCACGCTAAAAGTCACGTTGATCGGATATCGTTTGGTATGATAGTAAAATGCATTGATCTTCAGGTAATTGTGTCAGATGAGTTGCAATCTAATGTTACACATATTTTTTAAAAACTTAATACATTTCAAAATTATATCAAATAGTATTTGATCAACATGATTTTTTGACGTGATCAATGTTTTCGACGAGTTCTAAAAAGTGAACGATTCTGAACATTATTATAGGGCGTAAAGTGCGCACAAATGTTCCAAAACTAGACCAGACGGGTTGTAAGCGAAATTGAACGGGATTCTCTCCCTGGATAGTGGGTTTGCCATTAATTACTAACAACCAATCATGAGACTAGCAATTAACTCATAAATCTTACTAGCAATTATCTTGAACCGGGTTACAACTTCTCAAAATTAAACCTTGATGCCCCATAATTGTTTTGAGAATAAATTATACCGCGCTACGTTGCAAAACAGTGATTCTAATCAATAAAACATGACGATGCGGTGCAATATAATTGATTTGGAGGAAACAAATGTTTACACCGACGGTGTAAAGAATTTATTTTCAATTGTTTTTTTTATGAAATCGTGATAACTCATGGCATGTTGATATGATGTCATTAGTCTATTCGTATTTATCTAGGTATACGCGAGGCGGAAGTCGAGGCCGAGATGACAGCACGAAGTGATCGGTCAGCTCATTCTCAAATTCCATCTCAAACACACGTTACTGAAATAATTGGATAAGTGACATCACATTAAGTATCTTTTTATTGAATCTGGTTACAACTTAGTTAAACCAAATCTTAATTATTACTAAGAAATAATCTTTTTGAATGAAAACGTGACAATAAATGACGTGTTGACTTGATGTCATCGACTCATTCATAATTAGACGTGCATATCCTAGGACGGGCTCTCATACCGACTTACTAGTGTTGAATGATGGGTTAGCTTGATCGTAGTATTTAGCCGTGCATATACGAAAGGGACACTAATGTTGAGGTAACAATCATGGGTAGTCGGTCAACTCGATTTTGAGTCCCAAGTTAAGCACGAGCTACTGAACGTAACTGGAACAGTAACACCAAATCAACGCCAAGCACATGCTACGGGACATAATTGGGATGGTAACATCAAGTCAGCGCGTCACGTGGTGTCACCGTTTCACATCATCCATCCTTAATTCCACGTCACTAATGAGAGCGCCACGTTAAAATGGCATTTCCGGTAAATACTAGTGTGAGAAGGGGGTAATATGGGGAAATCGGTTCAATAAATGGGGATAGCCCACAAATCCACTGCACAATGAATAGCAAGCAAGCACCGGATAAAGCCTTCCTCTTCCCTTTCTAGCGAATTCCACTGAAAATAGAAACAAATTTTACTCTCTCTCCTCTCTCTAGATTTCAGTGCTTCGGAGATGAGCGGAAAGTTGGATTCGTCTTTCAAGCTCTGAAAAAAAAGCTCGAGAGGAAACTCCCCTGGTTATTTCAACTGATTCTCAATCGAATAGCTCTGTTTTCAGCTCAGCTGACAGTTTGATTCATCCATAGCTTCAAACTCCGAGCCGAGCTATGTACGGAACGATGTCGAGGGACACGAATCTCTTTGTTTCTTCGACTTTTAAGCAAACAGACGGAGAGCTTGTGAAGAACAGAGAATCGATGAACACAGATCTGTATCAGCAACAACACCACAATCAGAATAGCTCTGGCCTGATGCGGTACCGTTCCGCGCCGAGCTCGTTCTTTTCTAACCTCGTAGGCGGCGGCGGGGGTGAGGATCCGGAGTCGGAAATCATGTTCACTAAGTTCATGTCCGCCGTTGGATCCGGTGATTCTGGGCCGCAGGATCGGCAGTTCACGATAAAGCACGAGACGACGCCGGAGCAGGAGAACCAGTATTCTGGTGCCCCAAATACGGCGCCGTTGGTATACCGGGCTCCAGTGGACCAGAATCCTTTTTCAAATCATGGTGATTCGGGGTGTGGTAATGATACAAGTCTGAGTCCGGTGCGGGGGAAGGGCCCGAATCTGGTTCGGCAGAGCAGCTCTCCGGCGGGGCTTTTCTCAAACTTGACGGTTGAAAATGGTATTTTCGTTTATTTCCTGTTTTTAATCTAGATAATAGATTTATGATTCATTTTTGCTGGAACTTATCTTTGCCAAGGATAGTTGGCTTTTACAGCCCAGGAGGGGTTTCATGAGAAAAGAAAGGAATTTTTTGATTGGCCCTTCTCTCTTATCTCATCATTTTTCAACATCCAAACGGGTTGTTTTAAGTGGCTTATTTGACGAAAAAGGATGAGGTCATGAGGGGTTACATAGGAAACGTTTAGACTTTGTTCGTTTTGTTCCTCTGGAACCAACCCTTCTATTTGGGTGCTGTCCCTAATATATCTTCTCTGTAATTATTACTGTCATTTCTCTATCTCTCTCCATGTTTTAGTAAAAAACTTTCCTCGAAAGCCAAACTAATAGACCCTTCCGTTTAGTTGCAAGGAAAGGATGGGAAACAACATGATTATTTTGCTTTCCCGCACTTTTTAACGTGTAAGGTTACTACTTAGTAGGATAATTGTGGGACGCATGTCTCTAACTTTCCCTCCATGATTAGCTTCCCCTCAAAATTTATCCCGCAAAAGTCTGAAGATTATACGAGAATCTTATTCCTACATAATTAATCATTTACTAGGTAGGAACCACTACAACAGCAGCCCCATCCAGCGCAGCACTCACAGGCTTAACAACATTCTTAACCACCCAAACCTTGTTCTTGGGGTGGTCTTTACCAGCTCCAACTGCATCCGCACAGGTCTTGTGACCAAATACCATGCACTTCTCACAGCTAAGAGGCTTCCGTGGATACTGAACTTTAATAGGAAAGTTAGTACCATTGACCAAAATTACATCAAAAACTTTCAGGTAGAAAAGAGCCAACAGCAACCTCTGCGCATATCTTTGCATAGCTGAGCCTCTTACAAGTTTCAGTCATTTTATCTGCCTATAAAGGAACACCCACTGCACTTGCCGCATTGCTTAAGCCTTCAGCTTTCCCCAACTCAAGAGGAACATTGTAGAATTGAGCCCCTCGACGCATATCTTTGCATAGCTGAGCCTCTTACGAGTTTCAGTCATTTTACCTGCGTATAAAGGAACACCCACTGCACTTGCTACATAGCTCAAGCCTTCAGCTATCCACAACTCAAGAGGAACATTATAGAATTGAGCCCACGAGGGAATCTTCTTCAGTTGATCCTTCTGTAAATTCATCTGGGGGAACCATTGCTTAAGCATCATTAATCTACCCCGAAAATGTCAAGGTCCAGCTTCAACCACATTTCTATAGGCCACAGCCCTATGAAACTGAAAGAAGAAATAACCATCTTCATTGGATAACACAGCAGTTAGGCCAAACTTTCCCCAAATCTTATGAGCAATAGTCTTCACAGCCATGAAAGGCAATTTACATTAAAAAAGATACCCTACAACACAATCCTTCCATTTTGCCACCCCGAAATTTGCAACATCCTCAGGAGGGCTAACCACAACCCTACCATTTGATACGACAAACGAATAATATTGCAATTTCATACTTGGAGTTACAGATTCAACACCACAACCCTATCCTTCCCGGACATATTACTAGGACCAAAGACACCAGGTACAGAAGGAATACCTGTCACAGGACCATGACTCATTCAGCAGTTTCTCCTCCTCCTCCAAAAAGCGCCTTCAATTTGATCACTTCAGCGTTCAATTCATTGATTTGCTTTGTAGCCGATCATCCGTGGAAACCCCCAGGTGTTACACGACAAAGGCACAGACGCCTTCTCAAGCAGTTCGTTGATGTTAACTTTCTCAGAAGCCCTAGGTGGTGAAGAACTCAAAACCCTAGCACACGAAACCCGAGTGAAGAATACAACCATCGAGAATAGGAAAATGATCCTCGTAATCCCCAGTCATGATGTCCAGGAAGAAGAATTAATGCTTACTGCTATGGGCATTTCGGGAGCTCTTGTTTGCATGAAGAAGATTGTTTCTAGCAATTCTCTTCCCAGCTGTTATTAACACGAAATTGATCATAGTTCCAATAGCTTGTGTATTTTTTCATATGATTATTACGTTCTGAAGACTTGTGATAAATGGCAGGATTTTCTGTTATGGGTGATGTGGGAAACTTTAGAGTTGGCAATGGAACCAATGGAAAAGCCAGTCCAACTAAAAGGTTGAATGGTCATATAAACTTTTCATCTGGGACATCTTCTTGCTCAAGATTCATGCCGCAGATTTCTGAGAATGCAAATGAGAGCAGTAGTCCAGATAATGAGCACCTAGAGAATGATAATAGCAGCAATGGGTTTTATGTACCCAGCTTTGCTAATGATTCCTGGAATGATTCTGGGTTCACTGGCCAAAAGAGAAACAGAGACGGTGAAGAGAAGTTCTCTGGTTTCAATGCATTGGAAAGTCAGGTAGCATTTGCAGTTGATTTGTAATAATTGTTATTTGTTGCAATTTTGCCTTTTGTGATTAATGTATTTTCTGTATCAGCATCGGGACTCCAGAAATTATGCTACTGGTTTGACTCACCATTTGAGCTTGCCGAAAACTTCTGCTGAGATGGCTGCTGTAGAAAAGTTTTTGCAATTTCAACAAGATTCTGTCCCGTGTAAGATCAGGGCCAAAAGAGGTTTTGCAACACACCCACGAAGCATTGCAGAGAGGGTAAATTCCTCAAATATATCTCTGAAGGGAATAATTTCTCATGGAGTCATGGGGTTACTATTGTTTGTGTTGTCATCGAATCAAATGTTTGATATGGCTTTCTGGTTTGATTCCAGATGAGAAGAACGCGTATTAGTGAAAGAATGAGAAAACTGCAAGAGCTTTTCCCAAACATGGATAAGGTAGGTTTTACAATTCCCGTTTCCATGTTCACTTAATTTGAAAGTATACAGAGAAACTCAAAGCTCGTTCTGTTTTCAATTGGCAGCAAACAAACACAGCGGATATGTTGGATTTGGCTGTTGAGTACATTAAAGACCTTCAGAAACAGGTTAAGGTATACCAAAACAAGTTCTCCAGATTAAACCCAGTGAATTTCTAACCAAACATATCTTCATCTCATTTCTTGCTTTTGATTGCAGACTCTCGAAGACACTAGGTCAAAGTGCACGTGTTCAAGTAAGCAGAATCAATCTTCAAATCCTAGTGGTTGACTTGCTCTTTTACTGATATTCATAGCGACGGAAAGTTGGAAAGGAAACAGATAGCAAAGCTAACTTATCTTTTTCAATGCACTGATAAATAGTAGGTGGGCATGAAACAGAAAGTTGGTGTAATCTTCGCTGAATCCTGTGGATAATTATTGCTTGTTTAGCGATAATAGCTAAGCCCATGGCCATGTTGTAACTTATTTTTGTAGAATTTACTCTGGGTGATTGAGAAGTTAAACCAACTTGAGATGATACAATGGTAATGGATGGCTATACCAGTGTAGGAGTATTTTGTATGCTGAGTACGTCAATATTTCCTTTTGCGACGTGATCTGCATTTAATGATATTGCTCGCTCCTCATTTAACTGCATTAACCCTTGTTTCGTCTGAAAATCGATTAAATTCGATTCTATGTACCCTTTAATAGCTGTGCATGTAATTGGTGGTGAGTGGGATTTTCCAGCATTTTATGTTCAAGTGATTGAACTGGATGAATGATTATAAGCAAACATTTTTATTTGTTTCCTTTGAGCTGATGAAACACTGCCAGACTGGTTGTGAGATTGAGGACTGTGGTAGCCTGATGGAAAACGAGAAGGAAATTAATTGATCTTCGGTGAAGAAAAGCTGTTTTTGATTTAGTGCCCATTTACAGAACTGAGTGTATAATATGAGATTCAAACTTAGCAAGTAATAATAGGTACTTTCCTCGAGTCTTTGTGTAACAGATCGAAAGAAAAGCGACACTTTGAACTGAAACTGGAGGGGCTTCAAACAAGCAAAACCAAAATCAGTAAGACATGGGTACCGTCATCCTATCTGTACACTCGTGTACAGATTCATTTCGGATCTCACAAAAAATAGTGAAGGCATCAATGAAATAACAATACCGGGCTATCTTTCGTCGGCTGGAAATCGTGACTGTTAGAGTGATGACCCACATTTTAAAGCTCGTAAATATTCTGAGTTCACTCATTAACCTTATATGCACGTACCTCTATGACGTATCTCAATTTAAGTTACTCGAGCTCGGCATGATTGAAACTTGTTTGTTGTCGATATCTACGCTTATGAAAATAACTGCACAAGGAGAATCACTTATTCATGTACATGTAGATATTGGGTTCGTGGATGAAAAGAAAAAGAACAGGGGAAAAAACTACAAGAACACGACATAAGGCTCATGAATCACACGTCAAAGAATCATGATACTTGGCTTATTTATTAGCACTACTATTCATGCACTAACAAGTTCCTCGTCTTGAAAACAAAGTGTCATCAACAAAAGCTAATCAAGTAATCAGCTCCCTTGCATGTAAAAATGCTCGTCGGATTGTCGAGGAAACTGGTATAGGCTGCGGGACAAGAATCTTTGAAGAACTTCGAGTAACTTGACGGCTTGCAACCATTAGGATTGTCATAAGCAGCAGTGCAACAATACTCGGGTTGCTTGAAAGCCGTACACGCGCTCTTACATGCCACAACCCGCCCATTCCTTCTTACCTGCAGTTTGCTAGGGCAGTGGATGTTCAAGTCCGTGAGACACCTTACAGGCCTACAATCCCCTGACCCACCAGAGGGAACTATGGAAATTGGAATGTTGAATCCTTCAACGAGGTTAATAGCATAGGAATCAAACTGGTCGTCTAGCAAGAAATTAGCGAAAGTCGCCAGTGGTAGACTGTAAATAGATCCACATTCCTCTATGCTGCCGTCACAGTTGCCACTGGTACAATTTACTCCCCCAGCTTTGTCAAAGGAGCATCCGGTGCGGGCCCACACGTCCCCAGACCACCCTGCTGGGGCGCTAATGTTGATGGTTTGGCTTGGACTCAAGGCAACTCCGTTGTCCATGAGTTCAGGCTTTACTGGCGGGCCTGCGATCCCTGGCCAGATTTTGGTTGTGCATCTGTTTTGCAAAGTAAAGACAGCGGCATCTCCACCTGAAGAGATCCCAAAATGCAACGTTAGTTTTTGTTCTGGGTACATTAGGATACTGTAACCTAGGAGAGGGAGATTTTGCCTTTGGCAAAGACTCGAACCCTTGATGTTCTAGTCTAGTGAGAAATAAGAATGGAACTCTCAAAGAGTTAATTTCGTTATTACTTCTTGTTTCCACTGTGTTTCAACTTAACACAAGAAACACTAACAACATCAACATAAATTAGTCTCTATGTAGAACAAGAATGAGAAATGACAGGATAAGATAGAAATAAAATGATGAAACCAAAATCCTTTACCTAAGAAAGTGGAAACTAGGAGAAGAGAAAGAAGGAATAATGCCATGTTTTGATGGGTAATTTGGCTTCTTCGACAAAGGGAGTGGAGAGTTATATAAAGGGGTGGTTGAATTGCACACACCATTGAGATGGGGTGGCAGTTGGAGCAAAAAGAGCTGAGATGGGTTTGTCAAAGTTATTCCTCCGTTAGAACATGAGAAAAAGCGGAGTACAAATTAATGTGATGTTAGAGGTTTTCAATATAAGTAATAAGTTTCTATGTGGGACTTTCTGAAAAGTTTCATTTTCGTATTGTGAGAGGTTTGTGTGAAGGTAGCAACACCATTTCACATGGGTTTTGATTTTTTTTTTTTTGGAATAGTTATGACACCCATTAAACTGGGATGCGTTTATTTGGAAGGGATTGATGTATTTGTTTGGTGTAGATGTGGAACATGGGAGTTCCTACAAGAGGCATGACCTTCCTAAGAATTGATAGTATTACAATCCAACACATAATTCTCCCAAGTCATTCTAATTCATATGGGTATGATGTTACCATATGATTTCTCTTGGTATGCTATGTCAACTAAATTTCAATCCCATCATTCTAACCTGGCTTAGCATGCCAAGGATTTGAAACCATAAACTGCATACCTTGGGACTCTGTTCTTTGTCATGAAAAATATTCCTAGTCAAGTACTGATTTAAAAGAAAACTGACTCTGCAACTCACGAATTGGTGGTGAATGTGTCCCATGAGTTTTGCGCATTTTGATTGTAGAATATATAAGACTGGTGGTGAGAATTGGAAACTGTGGCGTAGTCTGAAAAGAATGTAATGTGTATAAACTGAGATTTGAACTTAGCATTCATGAAAGAATTCGAAAAAAAAATACCATAGCGCTGTATCCGAATTTGTGAATGCATCTTTCTTCAAGTCACAGGAGTGATGACCGTGTACTTAAGTTTGTTAGATATCTAGGATGGCTAATAAGGGAAAAATTTATCTGAAGGGAATAATTTCTCATGGGGTTACTATTGTTTGCGTTGTCATCGAATCAAATGTTTGATATGGCTTTCTGGTTTTGATTCCATATGAGAAGAACGCATATTAGTGAAAGAATGAGAAAACTGCAAGAGCTTTTCCCAAACATGGACAAGGTAGGTTTCAAGACTCCTGCTTCCATGTTCACTTAATTTGAAAGCACACAGAGAAACTCAAAACTCGTTCTGTTTTCAATTGGCAGCAAACAAACACAGCGGATATGTTGGATTTGGCTGTTGAGTACATTAAAGACCTTCAGAAACAGGTTAAGGTATACCAAAACAAGTTCTCCAGATTAAACCAAGTGAATTTCTAACCAAACATATCTTCATCTCATTTCTTGCTTTTGATTGCAGACTCTCAAAGACACTAGGTCAAAGCGCACGTGTTCAAGTAAACAGAATCAATCTTCAAATCCTAGTGGTTGACTTGCTCTCTTACTGATAGTCATAGCGACGGGAAGTTGGAAAGGAGACAGATAGCAAAGCTAACTTGTCTTTTTCAATGCACTGATAAATAGTAGGTGGGCATGAAACAGAAAGTTGGTGTAATCTTCGCTGAATCCTGTGGATAATTATTGCTTGTATAGCGATAATAGCTAGCCCATGGCCATGTTGTAACTTATTTTTGTAGAATTTGCTCTGGGTGATTGAGAAGTTAAACCAACTTGAGATGATACAATAGTAATGGATGGCTATACCAGTGTAGGAGTATTTTGTATGCTGAGTACGTCAATATTTCCTTTTTCGAGGTTATCTGCATTCACTGGTATTGCTCTTACTTCATTTAACTGCATTAACCCTTGTTTCGACTGAAAGTCAAATAAATTCAATTCTATAGACCCTTTAATAGCTGTGCGTGTTTCGACTGGATGAATGATTATAAGCTAACTTTTTATTTGTTTCCTTTGAGCGGATGAATGATTTTACTGGTTGCCTGATGGAAAACGAGAAGGAAATTAATTGATCTTCGGAAAAGAAAAACTTTTTTTTATTTAGTGCCCATTTACAGAACTGAGTGTATAATATGAGATTCAAACTCAGCAAGTAATAATAGGCACTCTCCTTAAGTCTTTAGTACTACTATAAAAGGCTCTTGAATCACATCTCCATGAGTCGTGATACTTGCCTTACTTATTTGTACTATACTATTCATGCATTATATATTTGTTCTAACAAGTTCCCTGTCTTGGAAACAAAGTGTCATCAACAAAAGCTAATCAAGTAATCAGCTCCCTTGCATGTAAAAATGCTCGTCGAATCATCGTAAGGATAGCTATAGGCCGCGGGACAAGAATCCTTGAAGAATTTCGAGTAACTTGACGGCTTGCAAGCTTTAGGATTGTCGTAAGCACCCGTGCAACAATCCTCGGGGTGGTTGAAGGCCGAACACGCGCTCTTACACGCCACAACCCGCCCGTTCCTTCTTACCTGCAGTTTGCTAGGGCAGTGCATGTTCAAGTCCGTAAGACACCTGACAGGCTTACAATCCCCTGACCCACGAGAGGGAACTATGGAAATTGGTATGTTGAATCCTGCAATGAGGTCAACAGCATAGGAATCAACCTGGTCGTCTAGCATGAAAATGGCGAAAGTGGCCGGTGGTGGACCACCGGAAGTTCCTCCACATTCCTCTATGCCGCCGTCACAGTTGCCACTGGTACAGTTTACTCCCCCAGCTTTGTCAAAGGAGCATCCGGTGCGGGCCCACACTTCCCCTGACCACCCTGCTGGGGCGCTAATGTCGAGGGTTTGGCTTGGACTCAAGGCGAATCCATTGTCCGTGAGTTCAGGCTTTACAGGCGGGCCTGCGATCCCTGGCCAGATTTTGGTCGTGCATCTGTTTTGCAAAGTTAAGACAGCGGCATCTCCACCTGAAGAAATCGCAAAATGCAACGTTAGTTTTTTTGTTCCGGGTACATTAGGATACTGTAACCTAGGAGAGGGAGATTTTGCCTATGACAAGACTCGAACCCTTGACGTTCTAGTCTAGTGAGAAATAAGAATGCAACTCTTAAAGAGTTAATTTCGTTATTACTTCTTGTTTCTACTTTGTTTACAACTTAACACATGAAACACTAACAACACCGACATAAATTAGTCTCCCTAAATATTGAACAACAATGAGAAATAACAGGACACGATTGAAATGAAATGATGGAACCAAAATCCTTTACCAAAGAAAGTGGAAACTAGGAGAAGAGAAACAAGGAAAAATGCCATGTTTTGATGGGTAATTTGGCTTTCTTCAACAAAGGGAGTGGAGAGGTATATAAAGGGGTGGTTGAGTTGCACACCATTGAGATGGGGCGGCAGTTGGAGCAAAAAACGGAGTACAAATTAATGTGATGTTAGAGATTTTCGATCGGGAGATGCTAGGGGCATATCAATTTGTCACACCGCAATCACACCCCTCTCACATACATGTTGGTCCCTAGCATTTATTGTGGAATTTCAATACATGCATGTGAGAGATGTGTGGTTGGGGTGTGACACATTAATGTGTCCCTAGCATTTTCCTATTCGAAAATGAGTTTCTATGCCGTGAAAAAAGGAAAAAAAATGAGTTTCTATGTGGGACTTTCTGAAAAGATTCATTTTCATATTGTGAGAGGTTTTTGTGACGATTGCAACACCTTTTCACATGGGTTTTGATTATTATTTTTGGAATATTTATGACACCCATCAAATTGGAATGCATTTGTTTGGAAGGGATCAATGTATTTTTTCGGAATAGATGTGAAACATGGGAGTGCCTACAAGAGGCGTGACCTTCCTAAGAATTGATAGTATTACAATCCAACCCATAATTCTCCTAAGTCATTCTAATTCATATGGGTATGATGTTACAATATGATCTATCTTGGTATGCTATATCACCTAAATTTCAATTCCATCATTCTAACTTGGCTTAGCATGCCAAGGATTTGAAACCATATCTGCATACCTTGGGACTCTGTTCTTTGTCATGAAAATATTCCTAGTCAAGTTGTGATTGAAAAGAAAACTCACTCTTTAACTCATGAATTGGTGGCAAATGTGTTGTGTAAGTTTTGCGCATTTTGATCATAGAATATATAAGACTGGTGGTGAGAATTGGAACTGCGACGTAGTTTGAAAAGAATGTAATGTGAATAAACCGAGATTCGAACTTAGCATTCAAGAAAGAATTCGGAAAAAAAAAATTCTGGAGCGCTATATCCAAATTTGTGAATGCATCTTTCTTCAAGTCACAGGAGTGATGACCCTGTACTTTAACTTTGTTCGATATCTAGGATGGCTTTTAATTCAGTATTTTAGTTGAACTGGTTTTCCCTTTGGTTTCCAATACCTACTCTACAGTTTCACACATCCCTCATAGCAGCAAATCCTGCGATTTATCACAAATCTTCAGCAGCAACAGACTCCCTAGTAACCATCACAGAGAATTGTATAGGCCTCCATTCCTACCTACTGTCACCGTGCATTTGGCGCATCTTATTTAGTACAAGCGAGACAACCAAATTAACAAGCAAAAGTATAGGACCGGCTCTGTCCTCTTATTATTTTGTCCGGTTTCTGGTTTCAATTTTCTCTAACCGAAGTTCCAGGATTGGTGGTACAAATGCTCCAGAACCAAACAAACCAGACCACAACGGACCGTTTACGCCCCAAATTGTCAGCAAACAAACACAGCTTTTGCAGTTTACCACCAGGCCAAATAACACCTCTTTTTTGGAAAAAAATTGAGGGCCCAAAGCAGCGGCTTCCTGGACTTACGTTTAAACATTGGATGACAACATGGATATCTATTGGATAATGTTTAGGATCTTTGAATCAAGTTTTTTCATATATATGCATGTTGGGTTTGATGATGAAAAGAAAAGGGGGGAAAAAAACAAGAAACACAACATAAGGCTCATGAGTCACATTTGTCCATTAAGTTAATCCGGGTATTGATTCATAGTACAATTCTCTATTTATTACTTCCATTTTCATGTCTTGAGTTGAAAACAAATAAAGAACGAAGCCAAGGGGAATACAAATTGATATGACCACTTTATGAGTAAGACGCCTGTTGTAACAATCTGATAAAAAGCCATCATAAATCGTATCAATGGGCCGGTATGACTGATTAGTGATAACGCTTGTTTGATTTTCTAGTACAACATTTCATCTAATGAATGACAATAATTGTTGTAGAGTATACGTTTATATACGTACTGCTAGGCCAATCCCTCGGGGTTTTCAACATACTTAATATAGATACATAATTAGTGGCAATTGGTGTCCCCCTTTTTGGACAAAAATTTAGGGCCCAAAGCATAAGTTTCCTGGAGATAAGTATATATTGAATAACCACATGGATACAAGATACTGGATACTGTTTAGGATCTTTGAATCATGTATTTTTGTATGGGTATTGCGTTTGATGATGAAAAGGAAAGAAAACAAGACACACAAGGTTCATGAATCACATTTGTCCATTAAACTAACTGTTACTGATTCATGCAATTCTATACTTATTTCAACCATTTCCATGTCTTGAAAATAACGTTCAATCATCAAAAGCTGATCAAGTAATTAGCTCCTTTGCACCAAACAAAGCTACTCGGATGATCATGCGGATAAGTAGCACCAGCGGGACAAGAACCCTTGAAGATTCGCGAGTAACTCGACGGCTTGCAAGCATCAGGACTCTCATAAGCACCGGTACAACAATACTCAGGTTGGTCGAAAGCCAAACACGCGCTGTTACACCCCACAACCCGCCCATTACTCCTCACTTGCAGTGCGCTAGGGCAGCGCGGGTTCAAGTCCGTAAGACAGCTGATAGGCCTACACTCCCCTGATCCGCCATAGGGGACTACGGAGATTGGAATGTTGAATCCGGCAAGGAGGCTAATGGCGTAGCGATCTGTGTTGTTCGGTCCGTCCAGGAGGAAATTGGCGAGGGTGGTTGGCGATGGAGTTGTGTTGGCACATCCTCACCTACACAATTGCCAGTGGCACAATTTAGTGGATCCCATCTGCCGGCTTCGTCGAAGGAGCATTCGGTGCGGGCCGACACTTGGCCCATCCAACTTGTTATTATTGTGATGCTCACAGTTTCGCCCTGGTTTAGCCTGATTTCGCCACTCATGAGTTGTGAGTGCAGCGGCTGCTGCGGAATTTTAACTCAAGGTGACAAAAATGCGTACAAAACGCTATAGAAGATAACTATTTATTTACTTTGCTTGAAGACTTAATTATCGAGTCTAATTTATTCTATTTTATTTTGTTCAGCTATATAATCTATTTACTCACAAATTTTAGTAAATTGCTTTGCACGACTGATTCAATGACGACAATAGGACCAAGAAAAGAAATATCAAATTATAGGAAAAATATATACAAAATTTTAGTACGTTTTTTGGACCCAGGGAGTTTGCTTCAACCCCCTCAAACCCTAGTGAAGCCGGCTCTATTGTTCCACCTGTGTCAAGGACGTTTGGCCATAAAGGCTCGGTGCATCTGTTCTGCAATGTAAAAACTGTCGTCTGATCAGTTTTTTCTTGTTTGTTTGTTTGTTGCTTTGGTGCTTTAGTTCCATCTGGGTATCGTTCTAAAAAAGCGCAATGGGAAGATAAGACTGAAATGAAATGATAGAGCTAGAATTCTTTACCTAAGAAAGTACTGGAAACTAGAAGAAGGGAAAGAAGAAGTAATGCCGTGGTGACTGGTAATTGGGTCTTCAACAATAGGAGCAGAGAGGTTTATAAAGGGTGTTCAGTTGCAAACACCATTAACATGGGGGTGTGCAGTTGGAGGAAAAAAGGCCGGTCCGCCGGACATGAGTTTGCCATAGTTGTTCTTGTGATAAAACATGAAGAAGAGGGGAATACAAATTGATGTGACCAGTTTATGAGTAAGGTACATGATATTACCATCCCTATAGAAAACTGTCATAAATCGTATCGGCGGCCGGGTACGATGCATCGATCTCACTATGCAGATCTGACAGTTCCAAGATTACGTTTAATATTCAGTAGATATCCGGAGTTCATTTGTGGCTTGTGTTTATAATTTGCGATTGAATAGTGATGCCACTTGTTTGGATTTCCTGCACTACATTTCATCAAATGAATAATCATGTACATATTGCTGTTATGAATTGGTAACGCGCTTAAAACAAACAAGTATTTGGGGACAACCTCCAAAGTACACACTTTTGAGATCTATTCCATCTATTCACGCGTGATGCACCACGTGGTACCTAAAATGTGATCATCAAAGTATTATTAATACACAAAACGGGAACTGATTGCGGTGGAGTTTAGTTTATTGATAAAAAGAAAATGACCATAGTAACATTATCATTTTGCTTTATCCTTTTCCTGGGAACAAAATTAGGAAAAACTGTTACAGCCTAGAAATTTTATTTATCTTGTTAATTATTTTGGTTGTTTATTAATTGAGAGTTTTATGGTGTGGGTCCTAATTAGTAATTTTCTTTTCCACGTAATATAGTTTCTATGTGCATTATTAAAGTTTGAGGGCATAAGTATAAATATTAATTACATAAGTTAGTCTATAGCTGTTGAATACGTAAGTTAACCAGTCAGCTACAAATTAGGGATATTACGTTAGTGGGTGGTTTTATAAGTTACTCATTAAGGGGATATTTTAGCGGAGTAGGGTTTTTATTTGGAGGAACGTCTGGGTAGGGGTGATACCGGTTCGGTTTCGACCGGTTTGAGTGTATTTTTCGGTCGAAACCGGATATTCGGTTTGAGATTTTTAGAAACCGGAACCGGTTGAGATAAAACCGGTCCGGTTTCGACCGGCTCAACCGGTTTCGGTCCGGTTTATCCGGTTTATCCGATTTTTATTCATGGGCCATATTTTTTGCTCAACACATTAAAAAATTCACAATTCAACTCATAAAATATCAACCAAAAATCTATAATTCAACCCTTTTTTTTGGGACCAACAAAAAAGAATCAATTTTGAGCCCAATACATAAAAAAAAATCCATAAAAATATAATTAAGCCCATAAAAATAGTTTTCATCTAATAAATATATTTATTAGACCAATATACACCACAAAATATCAACCAAAAACCCATAATTCAACTCCTCCCCTATATTTTTATATATATATATATATATGTATATATTATACATATATATAACCGGTTCCGGTTTCAACCGATTTTTAAAACACATAAACCGGATCGAAATTATTTTTCCGGTTTATAAAATTTTATAAACCGGAACCGGATCGAAATTATTCAACCGGTTTAAAAATCGGGTCCGGTCCGGTTTTTCCGGTTTCGATCGATTTTTCTGTTTCGAGTAACAGCCCTACGTCTGGGATAAGAAGTTTGAGAAAACTTTGTGTGTGAAGGGCGGAAGCTGCAAAGACGATTGAGTTCGACAGATTGGTGGTCAAGCGGGTAAGTGGGTTTTGTTCCCTTAATTCTGCATCCGTTTTTATTCTTCTGTTGTACTTGGATCATGGAGTTGGAGGTTACTTGGGTGTGTGTTGTGCGTGGTAGTGGCGGTGTGCGCCATGGAGATTATCGGCCAAGTGTGGGGTTATGGTTTTGATATTAACAGTTGTAGAAGGAAACAAATGATCTTGGGTTTTGATCTTATGTTATACGTACAAGTGGTGTACATATAGTTATGCTTGTGTGAATCAAGTCCTTGGGGTAAAGTTGGAGAATGGAGAACAGGTGGCTGGCTACGTAGGAGACCCATGGTTTGGAATTGAAAATCAAAGTTTGGGGTGTTATAGTTTTGGTTCGGTGTTGACCGAAGTAGAAACCTAAATTGGAGATTGGGTAGTTTATTCATACATTATTCCCTAGCTAGTTTTATGGTCAGCGTAATTTGCAGATTAGATGATCAGTTCGTATTGTTCTTTTGTTCAGGTTAACCTCGTTTCGCGTTGTTCGTTTACATTAGCTTTAGATCCAGGTGAGTGATTAAGCATGTTACGTACTTTCGAACTTTCCCGTATCCCTTAAATTATTGTTTTAGAAAATTGATGATTGAAATTGGAAACATGTATTTGTTTTATTTGGTTGTTGAAATTGGCATGCAGATTGGTAAAACTATTTATTGTTCGGATAATCTTTTGGTGAGAATTTTGTGGATATCATTGGGAATATATTTTGGAAGTCCAGGGAAATTAATCCTCTGTGTGCGGGTGACTCTGGCCATTAGGGAAGAGATCGGATTATGCCGGTGACTCTAATGCTCAACGGTTGTTATTGACCGGATCATTCTTAGGGAAAAGTTCCACGGGCTGCCTACTCGTGGTGACTCTAAGTTTTGATATTGGATCCAATCCAATTATGAGACATTTATTCACTGGCATTTGGTTCTATCGATATTGATTGTGGTTCCCCATTTTGTTGGAGATTGGTTTGTGATCACCATTGAGACCTATTTGGTAAATGATTTATGGCCTTATTTGTTGGTTTGATGTACACCTTCGTATGCCAAAATATGTTAACGTGATAATCTATTTTTAGCCATGTTTTAGAACTGTATTATTATACATGCTTTACTACTCACTAAGCTCGTCAGCTGACGGATTTATTCTAACTTCTTTTTCAGGCAAATTGGGCAATTAGGAGGACTCTAATGGCATCTCGGGGACTTTTTTTTTGTTGACCTCCTTAGGGCGTCTCATCCTAACTTACTATTTTATTTCATCGCTTCCGCATTGAAACATTTTATTAGACATCTGGATTCTTTTATTACTGTTGGAACGTTGGATTTCATTTGGTTCATGGGATGTTTGTGCCCCATTCTTTTTATGGATTTTATTGGTTGGGGATGTTCTGAATAAATAAAAATGGTTGACTGATTGGTGGATCCTTGCTTGGGAGTTTTTATAAATTTTCTTTTTAAGATTGCATGTTCTACGAGCTTTGGTCTTGTGGTTCATGGCCGGTCACTTCTCATTTTGGGGTGTGACGAAAACTTCCGGCGTTTTTTCAGAGTGATTTTCTACGTGAGTATGTAATGTAGCAGGTAAAAGTAAAACTGATTTTTGAGCTCTTCGGTAAAACTGATTTTTGAGCTCTGCCTGGAATTTCTACAAGAGAACATGCTTGTACATTTTGGAGGCAAAACTTGGTCCGAACACTCTCCCACCGCTAGGATGGGTCTCGAAGCTGCATAGCATTGTCCTTGTGAGAGGAGATCCAGAGTCATCACGGCAAGTATTCTTGCATTTTTTTTGCACATATATGCCGACACTTTCAACCGATAACTTCAGCTGGTCACTATGATCGGTTAGCGGAAATGCAATTGCCAAAATCCAGAAGGCCTTCCTCCTGCAGTTTGTTGTAGATGCTTGGCGGTCGTGACTATAGTAGGGATAGTTTTTGGTTCTCAACCAGTCATTGTTCTTTTACGAGTTTACAATGGAAAAAAACTTACTTCTATATCAGTTGTAAAGGGCTCAGAGGAAGCCCTCCCCATTTTCTGTGAGAATTGGAGATTCCTGGAACACCTTAGATTGGATTTCTTTCCAAAACTATGCATAGATATCAGTTAAGAGGATTTCTTTACTCGTGCTGACGACAGAATCTCGGTAACAAAAAAATTCACAGGTTCTCCCATAATTTCGAGGCCATAGGCTATAAACCACCAGAGTTGCATAGGGAGATATGAACGAGATGGAATTTGCTTAAAACCACATTGAAAAGTTACATTGCTAGTCGAACCTATAATGGCATATACCCTGTTAGAAGCTCAGAACAGATACAGGTTTAACCACACAACGCGATAATCGCAATGGAAGGCTCCGTTTGAATCTCGAATTTGACAAACGAAATGGGAGACGAAGATGACACAGCGTAGTAATGTAGAAAAGCTATCGTTATCGTCAGGTAAAAATTAGGCATTTCTTAATACCCCTAGTCCCAACTAACCCCCAACCACCTTGACTCAGTCGTGAATTCTTAAGTCATAACCACCACCCATATCTTAGTAACCCAATGTTGAAAAAAAATTACAAAAAAAAAAAAACAATAATAATTCTCAGTCTTTTTCCATATAAAAACTGCTACAGTTGATTATAAAATCGGCTCACTGATACACTCTTAAATTTGCTTGTTAAAAAAGAAAAAATCCAATATGCATTCTGCATTTGTTCCAACAATGTTTATGTCATGAAAACAAAAGTGTAACTAACAAAAGCTAATTGAGTAATCAGCTCCTTGGCAGGTAACAATGCTACTGGAATCATCATACGCGTAGCTATAAGCCGCGGGACAAGAATCCTTGAACACTCTCGAGTAAACCGACGGCTTGCATGTTCTAGGACTATTATAAGCACCGGTGCAGCAATACTCAGGTTGGTTAAAAGCCAGACACGCGCTCTTACATGCCACAACCCGTCGGTTCCTCGTCACTTGCAGTCCGCTGGGGCAGCGCCGGTTCAAGTCTTCGAGACACCTGACAGGCCTGCAGTCCCCCGATCCGCCAGAGGGGACTATGGCAACCGGAACGTTGAACCCATCGACGAGGCTAATATCGTAGAAATCAAGCGGGCTGTCTAGGGTGAACTCGGCAAGTGTAGCTGGCGGTGCGCCGCCGGTTCCAGCGCATTGCTCCATGCCGCTGCCACAGTCACCGGTGGCACAGTACCCTCTACTGGATTGGTCGAAGGAGCACTCTGTGCGGCCCCACACGCGTCCTGACCACCCTGTTGGGGCATTGATGCTGATGGTTTGCCCTGGATTTAGCACAAGCCCACCGTTCATGAGCTGGGGCTTTCCGGCTCCGGCTAGGATCCCCGGCCAGATGGTGGCGTTGCATCTGTTTTCCAACATAAAGACCGCCGCATCAGCACCTGAAAATGAAAAGAAACAAATGCAACATTTGTGAGAAAAATGTAGATTGGAAACGAAAATGGTTAGAACCAGAAGTGTGTGTATACCCAAGAAAGTGGAAAATAGGAGAAGGGAAAGATGCACTAATGCCATTGGCAGGTTGTTGATTGTTCAATGGGGGGTGTAAGAGGTATATATGAAAGAGTTTGAGTAATTATTAGGTAGTGGTTCGGTTGCACACTCTTTTCATGGGGTGGCAGTTGAAGCAAAATAGAGTGCGATATGAGTTTGCCAAAGCTGTCCTCTCCTGAAAGACGAGTAAAATTCAATATAAACTACAGTATATTGTTAACACGGGAGTTGGAGCCCTGCTGTGCCAACCAAATAGTTAGCGTACAGAGCTAGAGAAATGTGATCCGGACCATTCGCTTCGTAGGTGTCAATGCGTAGAAAAACCCCATAAAAGAATAAAGTTGATCAAATATCGGAAACTCAGTAATTGAACGACTAAGTTTGATGTTGGATCAACTTGACTTTTATAAGGGTAGACTGAGGCCCATGTTTAGTAATTGA
Source organism: Rhododendron ovatum (assembly GCA_019656835.1). NCBI lineage: Eukaryota > Viridiplantae > Streptophyta > Magnoliopsida > Ericales > Ericaceae > Rhododendron > Rhododendron ovatum. The sequence continues at coordinate 8,475,670 of CM033794.1, read as the reverse complement.
ACAACTAAGTTAGATGTCGGATCAACTTGATTTTTTATAGGCTTAGAATGAGGCCCATGTAGATGGCACAATAGCCTGCTATGCCTTGGACAGGGCCTCTTATGTGGTATATATTAGGATCCAACAATACATTATGAATTCCATATGTGGTATTATGTAGTATGTGAGATTTAAAATAGTTTCTTACTATGTGTCCAATTGAAATACTGATTGTTTCCAAAAAAGTAACAATTGGCCTAGGAACAGCGAGTAGTGCAGCTCTAGGCCTGATGCGGGCGTGCCAGGGCAGGATTGCTGCCCAAATTCGTATCAAGGCCTGGAAGCCTCAATCTGACTTCTAACTGGACGAAAGTGCACGGCCTAAGGGTGGAGACCGTGAGGAGGTTCGTGGTTTGCCTTTGCGGGCTAAGGACTTAAAATTTCCTAATCGTGTGAAAAATGGAAAGAAAGGTAGAGCAAGGCCTAAAACAGAAATAAAAGGACTTCATTAACGGTTTAATAAAGTCTGATTACAAGGCAACGAAATAAAATCTAGGTTTGGCTAGATTGAACGGGAAACTAAAGATAATTGAAAGATAAATTTGCATAAGCCGGGGGCTTGATGGTTGGGGACCTTTGCCAAGGCCTTCAACTCTGATATTTATAGGCAGATGTTCCAGGTCTTGAGCTGTTCAAGCTGCTTCCACAGACCTTCATGCATGGCTGCCAAGTGTCCCTTTTGAGCTGCTTCAAAATGCTCCAATAAGAGACTATTCTTTGATAAAAACGTGCCTTTTACTCCAAGGAAATGGTAAAGGCCTGAAAAGCCCTTCTTTTTTGCATAAAACTTTGTAAAAGAGTAAAAGGAACTTCAGCATCCAGGCCTTTGAGCTGCTTGTGAGCAGCTACTACTTGACTGGATGTCTTTTGGGCTCACCAATTCTGAAGACCAAGGCTTCTTCAGGCCTTCCCACCATTTTATTGGTCCTTGCATCCCTTGTGGGCCCTTAAATCCTCTAATCTTGACCCTTATGGAAGAAGAATCGAGAAACAAAGGCTCAGCCAGATCTGGGTGAGCTGCTTGTGAGCAGCTTGCTTAGGTTTGCATGAATCAGTTACCAACAGCTCCAAGGGCTGCATGTACGCCACCTGTCCCTGGCCTTGCATCATGTTGAAGAATGGGGTCCCACCAGTTCAGACCTTGAGCTGCTTGTAAGCAACTTACCTAGATCTGCCAAACAAGAACATTCTAGGCCTTTGAGCTGCTTGTGAGCAGCTTGAGGCCTTTAAGCTGCTTGTGAGTATGGATGTTTATAAAAAAGGGATATTTGGGCCCACCAAGGCCAAAAAACGCAGGCTTGGTTGAGCTGCTTGAGCAGCTTGCTAGGGAGAAGCTTCTAGGCCTTTGAGCTGCTTGTGAGCTGCTTGTGAGTAGCTTAAGGCCTTTGAGCTACTTGTGAGCAGCTTAAGGCCTCTAAGCTCCTTGGGAGTTGCTTGTGAGCAGCTTAAGGCCTTTGAGCTACTTGTGAGCAGCTTAAGGCCCCCTAATTGCTCATTAAAGGCTTTAACGATGCTCTTAAAGCAGTGGGCCTTTCATCAATTGGGCCTGAACTTGTTGGCAAAATCATGGGCCTTTGCCCAATGTAAGCCTTCTAAGTCCAAGCCTGGTGAGAAAACCAAGGCTTCTACCAATTTGGGCCCATTTCTTAGGCCTTTGTTACTTCTAGGAATTTGGGTTAGGCCTGGACGAAATACTCAAGCCTGGTGGACTGATTCAAGCCTTAGGCCTTTGATTGATTTAGGCCTATATGGAAGGCCCATCATTTCTTAAGAACCGGCCCTAATTCGTGGGCAACTGGTCGTAAGGTCTTTCAAAGCTAGGGCCTCGACCCTCGGGGCTACCTTTTAACCTGTAAATCCATTTCCTGATTTTTGGCCAAAAATGGGTGTAAACAAATACTTCAAAGACCATTCATTCTGTTTAGGTAAAAGAAAAGAAGACGTACGAGAATTATCGGTGTTGAGTCTGATTGAAAACAAATTACAAAAATAAAAATAAAAACTTTATTTTCGGAGTTGTTGGTTTGATCCAATTCTGAGAGGAACCTTCGAGCGTTTTCTAGCGACCTTCAACACGAATCTGGCGAATATAACTTTGTTTTTCGTTTTACGAGTAGTTTTTTTGCATGAAGTTAATTGCGGGACCATTCGAAATATTCAAGGCATCTCGCTTGCACCCAATTACATGTAAACCAAAACTTGTGGTTACTTCGAAGGCCCTTTGCCGCAGAGTGACTTGAGGATTAAATCAGGAGCTCACACCTATCATAGAGGAATTCTCCCGACTCTTGGACCTCCCGCATGACTGCAACAAGTTGGTACAGCCGTTTGTGCATACTGTGGTTGTGTACTTAGTTTGGTGGAGTCCACATGCCCAAGTGAATCTCCACCCACCACCCGTTTTGAATTCGGGAATTATTTTCGAGCTTCCAAATGTGGGAGGGCCATGGATTTTGTGATTTATAGTTCCATTTTTCCTATAAATTTTTGTTCTTTGTTTATGGAGATGAGAGAGTATGGTTCCAATCTGTACAAGAAAGAACCATTTGCAATAAAAACAAGTTTCCTCTCTCCACACCAGGGGGGTTCATGACTCCTCGAGTCCTCTTGCCTGCTTGAAAATGCAGAAATGCCAGACATCACATAGTCAAAGTTTAGATAGCTCACAGTAGTTCTTGAATTCTCTAAGTGTTATGAGAGTACTATAAACAACAAAGAGTCGATCATGACTATCAATTAGGCAGTGATGCATCACTTGAAGAAGTGCTCAAATGCTCAGTGCATTTCTGTCCTGTCACTCCACCAACTTAGACAGGAAAAATGCATACTGTTTGACATAGAAAAGCCACTGATTATATATTATCGTAGAGACAATCAAGCTTACATAGAAAGCAAAAACAACTCCAATAACAGAAGCCCAAATTAACAGGATTTGGTACATAAATTTCAATGTTTCCACTTATTATTAGCACCATAGGAAATCGCATCATACAACGGAAAGGCTCTCTCTATAGCTCTTAGCTAGCACACTCTTTATTGATAAGTTTTTAGATCTACAGGCACTGACTAGTAGTTTTACTTCCCAACACCACCTGCACCATAGACAAGATTAAACAGCTTAGTGTGAAGAGGGTACATGTAATTGGAAGAACGACTAATCAGTAACTACTCTTTTGAACTACCGATGATGAACAACCCGTATGATCGAATGTAAAGCATAGTCCCTCTGTCCCCATCTATTTTCACTATTTCGGACATCTAATGATATAATCACTTTTCTGAGATGCCCGAAATAGTGAAAATGGGCAAACAACTATGGGAAAGGGGGAGTAATTTGCTACCTTTGGCATCCCAAAAAGAGGTTAGAATAACCAAGGAACCAGTAACTGGTGAATGGCTTGATAAATGTTGTTGGATCCATGTAATAATATCTTACATTTTTGGGACAATTGGTAACTTAACATGGTATCAGAGCTCAAGTTGCTAGAGATCTCGGGGTCTCTCTGTTTGTATTATGTTTCTCCTCTTTGCATTCTTTCACAGTATATATGAATGTTTTCATCTCCACATGCAAGACAGGTTGCAAGTGAGGAAGGGTGTTGAATAGCTTGATACACATTGTTGAGCCTATTTTCTAACAGTTTAAGCTTTTGGAACAAGTGACAAAATAACAGTAACGACCATGGGAACTCACATAATAGGGCTAGCCAATGAGAGATCAGTTTAGTTTACATCCCTCCCAAGATCAGGTCCTCAAAGGAAGGGGAGAGAGAGAGAGAGAGAGAGAGAGAGAGAGAGAGAGAGAGAGAGAGAGAGAGAGAGAGAGAGAGTTACATGATTCGAAGTTAACAGCGCACTTGTCAGGGAGCTGCATTGCCATATTCCGATCAACACCAGTGACAGGAGGGCCGTTGACAAGGACACACAAGCAAGGCTGGCCTAGGGTTCTGATGGCATTGCAGCAAGCCGGACTCGGAGGAATGGGGCTAAACGGCACAACTGCTGCCCTGCAGGGTATTAGCTGAATCAGTGACGAGAAGAAAGTGCTAGCACAAGTCTGGCTCTTGCCTTGCTCCACCAAACCTACCATCACCACCATAATCACCAACACTGTCAGCGCCTTTGAGCGAAAAAACATCATGTTTGAGTGAAATCCTCAGTATCCTACTCTGGTGAAGGCTTTTTTTGCTACAAGAAATTGAACTTGTTACGGTATGCATATATAGGAGGTGAATGCCATGCCCGTGTGTGCTTCTGTCCTAACCCTACGTTGCGGTTAAGTCATGTTTTTTTCATGGTAGCTCTACCATTGAGCTGATTTGGGTTGCAGCGTCAAATTTTGTGAATGTATCTCCCGTATCAAAAATAATGGCGATGCAATGTGGAACATTTTGGCTTACAAAGAGTTAAAGTTTTTAGGGGACAAAAATTTGGCTAAGAAATTCTAGAGCTACACACAAGCACTTAGTTCACTGGCCCATTCTACTTAGAACTGACAACTGGAATTCATTTAAATGACTGGAAGATGCCGACCATTTTAACCGTAACAGACTAGTAAACTGGTTAAAAGCTAACGCCATAAATCATGATACTTTGAACTAGGAAACCTATTCAGGTTTCTTACTGTCTTGACAGTCGAAATTACGTGACTTGGGAACAAAGAATGTGCCATTAATTGCTACTGTGAAAGCTGCAGCATGTGCCTAGTTAACAACTAGGTGCACGTTGAATGGTTCGATATTTGATTTGGCCCTCTTTCAACTCAGCTTCTAACAGAAACCAGGACATCAACGTAAACCAGTGCTCAATTAGATCTAACCTGCTTTCATGTCTGAATGAGAAGTCATTATATAGAACCTTCAATTCCATCTTTTGCACATTCTTAGCCAAATATTTGGACCGCGGAATCTACTTCTGCCATGAATTGTTAGAAAGTTGAGGTCCTCGTTGTGTCCTGCAACAACAGCGCCCTCGGCCTGGCCATTACATCACAGACCCTGACCCAGCAGTGTATTAGCCTTATAAAAGAGAACATGTTCCGACTCCCAACAGTGTTCATATAGTAAGAATACACTACTTCATAATAAAAGGGCCAACCCTGACCCAACTTTGCTTCAAATCTAATAGCACTCAATCACAAGGAGAAACAAATCCCAAATTGGCCGGCATGACAAAATGGCATAGATGACATGAGTTGGTTATCTTCAATCATATGATAATACACTTGTCAGTGGTGGATCTAGAAAATCGACATCGGAGGGGGACACATTCATTATAAGCTTCAAATTATTTTTCCACACAATATCACTTTCAATCAGAGGCTTATAAGTCTCAGAGCAAGTTTTCTTACTGGCGTGGGCACTATTTTTTACATGCAAATAACACATTAATTTGAAGAATCAAAAGCATACAATCAAATTAATAATCTGAAGTCCTAGATTTCAAGAACGCCTCCCCTGCTTGCCGCTTGGCATGACTCATGACTCGTGATACATATTAGAGCATGGAATGCAAGTAACCACCATCCCCCACTGAAATAGTCTTGAGCAAATCACACATTGCTTACCAGCCAAACACACCAAAAAATAAAAAAATAAAAGAAAACTTTCCACAAGAGTCACCTCCTCCAGAGCTTCTCTGGATAATTAACTTCCAGGCACAGGACTCAAAGAATTGCTCCTCACTCCTCCAGTAGGCTCACCCATAGCCCAAGACATTGCCTCCACCACATCCGGGCTACTCTCCTCGGGTCTCTGCATTCTCCTTACCCTCACACTAACATCAATGGGCACTAACATCAACAGCTAGTACCTTTTGGTGGAAAGTCTAAAAGTATTGCCATTAGTATTTTTTACCCTTGAATTTGCAAATCTGAGCATCTTATTTTTCACGGTCTTCTCGCTTTTAGCTTAAATTTCTACCCATCAACAAGAATATGAACACCCTCTCTATAGGAGTTAAAGGTACGGCTAGAAATTCGACAAGACCCATAACAAACAAACGCTGACAGGAGTGCAACTCTCAAACATTAAACATAAGGTAGAAAATTAAGCATCCATTATCATACCGATCAGGTATGACGCTAGGGATGACAAATTCGATCATGGCAATGCCATGTTTGCAATCAAGTATGAATAGAAGCATTCATGGCGTATGATCTAGTACATATTACTCCAAGACTATTAACTGAACAAACAAAAACAATGTCCGTGAAAGTTCAAGCGAAGTGGACATGAAAAAACAAATAAGTATTTGTCCTCCATGAGCACGCATATTCAAATCCCATTGAGGCCCAACATTTCAACCTTTTTGAGCCGAAATTAGTCGAGATTGGTGCAAGTTGCCCGGACACCCATATATTAAGTGTATGGTGCATGACTGATGAACAACAAGATGGGTACTGAATTTGGTAAACAGAAGCAAATGGCAGAGTGTATAAAAACGCAAGATGGGTACTTTTTCTCTACTGAGATGGTGCAAAGCCAGTAACAGGGTGTATTTCGGTACCGTTTAGAACTTATCATAATTATTAATATATTTATATATGTACGACTGCAAACTGCAAACTTGAAGGATAAATACTCCATAACATGAATTATAACACTTTAATATACCTTGACATTAGTTATAATGTATTAAATTACATAATTAACATATCATGTATCTCAGTTTTGTTTAATTATATTTAAATAAACCTTTTTTTTCAAGAGAAAAACATACTATATACTCCACTATCTTCCTAAGGCCGTGATTCCGGAATACACGGTACAGGTACGCCCGATGCTTTGGCCGATACAAATTATCGAGTCCATCTACGGTAGACATATATATATATATTATATAGTACCCAAAAAATCACTTTAGTGGTAAGTATTTCATACGGAGTGATAAGATTTCACATTGATATCACTCCATACGAAATATTTACCACTCAACGTGCAAGTACTCATATTTCATATGAAGTGGTAAGTATTCTACATTGAGTGTAATAAATTTATACTTAGTATTTAATGTGGAATACTTACCACTTCTCATGAAATATTTATCAGTAAATGTAAAATACACTTACCACTAAAGTGACTTTTTTAATATCATACACCAAAAAGTGATTTTGTGTACCATAGAAAAAGAGAATTGATTTCTATACTCAATTTTTTTTTATATCCACACAATTTTTTATGTTTTAATCAAAAAAATACATACACTTTTAATATTAAAAAAAAAAAAAAGAATGTGATTATTAAAAAAGAAAGCGTAAAAATTACTAATTTCCTAGAGAAATTCCAAATTACCAAGCTACATGTACCGTTGTCCTTTATTAAAAGTCAATGAAACACTAGATTCCGGCTTTAAAAAAGTGAAATATAGTACTCCACCGGGAAAAAAAAAAAGAAAAAGAAAAAAGCAGACCTAAGAATAAAAGGCCCAAAGCCCAGAAAAATTTGGGTTCACCGTATTTCAAGTGTAATCTCTCTCGCTCTCTCTACAGATACAGCGCAATCAAAAAATATAGGGGGCCAAATTCCGCCGTCTCTCAGCCACTTCCCATTCTGCTCTCCCTCTCTTCAAAACCCCCCCGCCCCGCCCCTCCTCCCTCTCTCTCTCTCCGCCTTCTCTCTCTAAACCACCTATATCTCCAGTCAACTCGCCACATATACTCACAGATTCTCTTACTTCTATGTCTCTCGTGTAATCATCCAGCTGAACTGCGATTGGAGCATTTTTTTTTATTGGTAATCACGCTCACCTATATATGTATGTTATCTACAACGTTTTGTGTCTTTTTCTCTGAATACCGATGCTTGATCAAACTCATGGATTCTGATTGATTTTTTTGCTGGTGATTAATTTGCGTATCTTAACTTTGCACTTGTTATCGGGTACTTATTTCAGACGAATTAATATGGTGGAGATTCCAAGTGTATGTTGTTGTTTTCCCTTCGTGTGTTTAGTTCCTTCAGGAAAGGTTGCTTTCGCATTGGCGCAGCTTAATATTTTCTTCGTACCTGTTTATCATTGCTTACCACGCCGTCGTTTGTAAACTTTAATGTGGATTAAAAAAGGAGCTGTACCGTCTTAGCAACTTACAATTTTTTCTTGTTTTGTCCTTATTCAACTTTTTTTCTCGTTGAGGTTTGCACCATATTTTTTTTGGTTTGGAAAAATAAAAATTATGACTTTTACCCAAATATTTTGAGAAATAATCACTTTTCAGCAGAAAAAAAGTTTTTTTTTTTGGCCAAAAAGTGGTTGTTTCCCAATATATTTGGATAAAAATAAAAAAAAATTATTTTTTCGATTTCTCTTGTCGAGACAAATCAATAATCCACAAAAGTTTGGCGCAAAACTAACAAACACAAAAAATATTTTGAATAAGGACAAAAAGTGCTTAGGGGAATGGGGTTTTTTTGTTGTAAACGATGAAGTGCATGTACTAGTACTGGTATGTTGATAAGACGTAACCTGTGAACTGAGGTGTGGTTATGATTGACTTGTTTCCGGTGAAAAGTTGGATTTTTTTAATTTGGAAGAATTGATTATATGCTGTAAGAAGTTAAAAAACAAGTGAAAGTACTAGTTAAATGACTTGGCTGGTTTACAATCCGATTTGTATACCATAGTTCAATGCCAAAGAAGGTATGGATTACAATGGGTATTGCGTATAAACTGGTTATGGGTACTTTTGGGACAGGGCAAAATGTTAAAAACTAAGGATAAAGTTTGGGCATGTATATATAGAGAAGTACCAATACCCATTATGTAGTTGTACAACATGTTTCTTGAAGTAGCTATCATTCATAGAATCATAGTTATGGAAAATAAGTTTTTGTTTTATGCTTCTTATGAGCTTGTAGGTTAACTGGAAACTATTTAGTATTTACTATTCTTATGTTGTTCTGTGGTCTACTATTGGTGTAAAGAGGAAGAAATGGCGGGAAAATCGAACAAGGGGAGGAATCGGAGAGGGTCTCATAATGCACCGAATTCTTCAGAAGCGGCAGTTTTATCTGATGTTCCTGTGAAGGACAATATAAGCTTATCAGAGTCATCCAAATCCACTTCTAATGGGGATGTGCCTGTTACGGAATCAACTAGCGTTGAGCCTGAGTTAAAGCAGCCGGAAACTGCAAATTCAGAGAGTCAGTCCAAGCAAGGTGATGTGAATATAAGCATTCAACTTTTGGCTATGGTTTTCATGTTATCACTTTTTTCTCTGTTACCTGTAAATTAGCTCCCACTGATATATCAAGTACCTCAGTAACACATGTAGAAAGAAAAAATAAAATAGAACTTGACGAGAGTCTAACTTGGGTACAAAAGTTCCACATGGCTGGTTCGTGCATTGGGATTGTATGAATCCCCGAGGCACTTCTCTTCTTCGAATTGTTTGTACTTCCAGGGTCTTATGGATTGCATCACCGTGCCAAACAAAATTAACATCTGTGCTACTTTTAGCAATGTGACCTCATAATCATAGTTCCAAGGTCTTGTATGCCAATAATGTTAGTGGTTAGGTACTTAAGCAAGAACACTATCATAACATATGTTGGATTCTCTTCACAGATGCGTTGACTCAACTATTAAGCAAGTATACTTCGCAGAAGAATTTATATTAAGAACATTGACTTGGGAAAGTATACTGTATAATCTGATACGTTGCTGGATGAGTTTTATAATATACTTTTGCAGCTAAGGTGCGCCTTCAGCCTAAAAAAAGGGCCCTTGCTAATGCCTAGCCAAAAGGAGCCTTCTTGTGCAACAAAGGTGGGCCACTTTTGGTTTGCCTTAGGTAGCACCTTAGTGTGGTCTAGTGTGTAACTATATATCTCAGTGCCTTGTTATCTATTCTTAGTGGACGTGGATTTTAGATCGTTCATGTACTCTAACGCCCCAAGCAGACTACTGGCCTTGGATTTTATCTACAAGCCACACCACATGGCCCAAAATGCTTTAGCCCAAGGTACTAGTAGTAGCCCATTGGTTTGTTGTATACCCAAGATCAACCATGTAGACTTCCGATGTGGGGCGAGGTATCACAAATTCACAATCTCCCCACCTTTATGGCTTCGCACCGGCAAGGGGTGGAGCACTAGAGTCATAGGGTATTTCACAAGTCTTTTCGCTAGTGATCAGAGTCACCACGATATTTCACAAGTCTTTCCCTGGTGGTCACATGTGCCCCGCACCTAGAGTCACCATGGTATTTCACGGGTCTTTTTTGTAGCCCGAGCCCATTCGGTCGTGTGCACGGGTTGCTCTGATGCCACCTCTAGGCTCTAACGCCCCAAGCAAGACTATTGACCCAGAACCTTGATTATAAATCTACAAGCCACACCACATGGCCCAAAATGCTTAAGCCCAAGGTACAAGTAGTAACTCACATGGCTTGTTATATACCCAATATCATCAATGTAGACTTCCGATGTGGGATGGGGTATGTGTTACAGGTACTATCTCCTTGTACGGTCCTATTCTGTGTAAATCCTTCTTGTTCGTGGTCATGAATTTGAAATTTGATGCTAGCCCAGGTTTTTATTATTATTGGAATTAGTTTTGAGCTGTCATGCAAACAATTAGATTCGGTCAGTCTTCCCAATGCATCTGTCATGGTCCTAGATGTACTAGACAAGTATTGACCGCATATTTTCTTGTTTTTTAAAAAAAAATGTATCCGTTTTAGTACTTGCTTGAAAGTATGAAGACTTGAGTCGCTTTAAAGTCACCATGCCTGTTTGGTGGTACATTTTGGGGCATCATTGCTACACCTTGAGAATGGGGTTAAATCTTAATTTTTGGCATTAGATTTTGCTCGCGGTTGAATGGGCTTGCTGGAGGAGGTGTAAAATAAGCTTTATTGCAGACTTGAGGTTCATAGGTTTGATTTCCCTCTAATGACCATTCATCTTACTTCTCTTTTCAAAATTAATAACCCAGCCAGAACTCAATTCAATAGAACCATAGTACAATGCCCTAACTCTATCTGGATTATTCTTGTGAAGGACTATTGACTTGGCATGTGGAATTGCTTTTCCAGCCTTTTAACGTAGGACTCAGACATTTGACTGATCTGGGATTTTTTCTGGATGCAAGTACTTGGACACAGGACTAATTTGGGAGTTTGTTCTGGCTGCAGGTGAAGTTCATCTTTACCCTGTTTCTGTCAAGACACAAGGTGGCGAGAAGCTTGATCTACAAGTGAGCTACCTATATTAAGTCTTCAATTTCTGGTGGCGTAACCCTTTATATAATTGCTTGCAGAGTGATTGCATATATGAGTTTATTTGCATCTTGGCTGCCTTTGATATTCTGTTCCTTTTTGTTACTGGCTTACTGCGAACATTCTGGACACTTTGTTTCTTTCTTGTCGGTTATCTTGCTAAGTCTGAAGGCAATGCACTACCATTGTCATTTTCTTTACGTGAGTGGAGTATCTTTTCTATATCATGCGCTTAAGATTGCATTTGCTTGGATGATCTTACTCCTGATATTTAGTTATTTTATTCATCTTAAATTAATTCTTAAAATTGATTGTCACTTGCAGTTAAGCCCTGGAGATTCTGTTATGGATGTGAGACAATTCCTCCTTGATGCTCCTGAGACGTGTTTCTTCACATGCTATGATCTATTACTGGTCACAAAGGATGGTTTGGTTCACCAACTAGAAGATTATAACGAAATTTCTGAAGTTGCTGACATCACAACTGGTGATTGCTCCTTGGAGATGGTTGCTGGTATGTTGGTTCTACATTCTTTGGTTGCCTTTATTAGTGATAGGTGCAACGTGTAGGTTAATGCTTTTCACACTCACTATTTTCCTTTGTGCATCAAAAATGGTGTATTGGCTAGTCATTTTTCACAGAATGTTGCAGGATGGAAAAAGTGAGGTGCCAAATTGGTGTGCCTGCATTTGTTTATGTATTTAGCTACTATTTTGATATTTGGCCTCTAACTAAAGAATAATGTTTGCAGCATTATACGACGATAGATCCATCAGGGCTCATGTTCACCGAACAAGAGAACTGCTTTCTCTTTCCACACTGCATTCCTCATTGTCTACATCACTTGCTTTACAGCACGATACCGGGAAAAGTCCACCTGCAAATTCAGGAGGTCTTGAATTTTGAGTCCGCAGTATTGTTGTTTCCTGGCTTTATGTTCTTATTCTCCACACACAAACACTTCTTTTCGTTTTGGAGTGTAGTCACAACAACTTTGGTTCTTGAATTTTGCTGTGGTGTAGATGCTGCAAAAACTGAGGTCCCAGAGCTTGATAGTTTGGGTTTCATGGACGATGTCACTGGTTCACTTACCAATTTGTTGTCTTCACCTCCTAAAGAGATCAAATGTCTGGAGAGTATAGTGTTCTCTTCATTGAATCCACCTCCAGGCTATAGGAGGTTAGTTCTCATGCTTTGGATACTCATTTTAACTTTTTAGACCTAATTATGGCTTTGTTAATGCACGTTCTTTATGTTTTCTCCAGGCTTGTGGGGGATTTGATTTATCTGGATGTGACAACATTGGAAGGAAATAAATTGTGTATTACGGGAACCACAAAAATGTTTTATGTCAACTCAAGTGTGGGAAATGTCCTTGACCCGAGACCATGTAAAGTTGCTTCTGAATCAGCCACCCTTATTGGACTCATGCAAAAGAATAGCCCTAAATTCAAGAAAGGTAAAATAGCATGGTTGGGCAGCATTAGTTTGTATGTTATCTATAGAGTAGTATTAGTATTAGTATCAGTTAAGTTTCTAATAGTAGTTCCACTATTGAAGCTTTTCGGGAAATTTTGGAGCGGAAAGCTTCTGCACATCCGTTTGAGAATGTCCAATCTCTGTTACCACCAAATTCGTGGCTTGGACTGTATCCTCTTCCAGGTGAGTTCAATATTAAAGGACTTTATCTGATATCTGATCATGGTGACTTTCATCTCGCTTAGTTGTAAAGGCATTGGAGGTTGAAGTTTCTTCCTCGCATTTCATAGGTTACGAGTTGATTGTGTTGGCCGCCGACAAGCTCGTTGGCCAGTTATCTCAACTCTGGTATCTAGAATCAATTCCCTACATCACAATTTAAACAACTTCTGTTGATTGGGATCATTACAATGGAGTATCTTTTTTCGAGGACAGTTAAGTTAAGGGTTAGGATGTAAAAAAGTGAGTAAAAGAGATATGACCTGTGAACTCTTAACAAATTGACACGAAACCTGATGGTTCTGTGCCTTAATGCGGTGGAGTGTGCCACCCATCAAATGTTACTTTGTTTTCAAAAGACCTGTGCGATCAATGCAGGACCTTGGGGAATTTTTTCCAGCTGGGTGTAAAAGTAAATGTACTAAACTGTCCAATTTCCCCTGCATGGTTTTATACGATTTTGAAACTTTAACCATGGGAGTCAAACCATTTGAAGATTGGTGGGTTTCTCTCGTTATTAGCGGTATTAGTAAGCTATATGAATGGTAAGATTGCTTCAGATCCCAAACATCATGAGGCATAACATATACACTAGATTTTGGGGGTGGGGGGGTGGTTTAACTACGTGGCTGCAAGGTTGTGCTGTTCAATAAATTATGCCTGCTAAGTACTGCAAAAAATTTCTTGTTAATGTGGTGTAGTGCTGTTCCCTTAAATCTCCTCCGGTTCTGCAGTGAGGTGGTCGCAGTTTTGCTATATTCTTGATGCATTTAGTTTATAGTTTGTGCAATAGAGCCAGAGAAATATTTCAGAACTATTGCTAGTATATTAGTTGATGTCATTTTTGGGATCCAGATCACAAGCGTAATGCTGCTAGGGCAGAGAGCGAACTGACACTTTCCTTTGGAAGTGAGCTAATTGGCATGCAAAGGGATTGGAATGAAGAATTGCAGTCTTGTCGGGAGTTTCCCCGCACAAATCCTCAAGAAAGGTCTTTACACTTTCTTCTTCCATAATTTGAATAATTGTAGAACTCTCGGTCAAGTTTGGTCCGTTGTGGCATCGTCTTGATCACTTACATGGGGAGTTTTGTTGCAGGATTTTGCGGGATAGGGCACTGTACAAAGTGACATCTGATTTTGTTGATGCAGCAATTAGTGGTGCTATTGGAGTCATCAGCAGATGTATACCACCAATTAACCCAACTGACCCGGAGTGCTTTCACATGTCAGTAGAACTTGGAAGCACTAACTAATATTTCATCTAACTGACGATTTATAGTCTTTAAGTTTTAATTGACCGGGTAAAAAACCTGATATTTACTGCCTTCTGGCTTTTAACTTAGTTGGAATAATTTTCTGCCTTCAACTTTGGTTGCTGAAACCATCACATTATTCTTCCACTTATTTTTTATGGTCTCGGACTCTCAACGAGAATTATTCTTTGCTTGCATAGCTGTAATATGATTATTTGGACATGAAATGCCAGTGAGTTTGGATAACTCTCTCTCTCTCTCTCTAAATTGTTTTGGTATTATTTCTAGTTGAAAGCAATGTATTGGTTGTTGAAGTTGGTATGGAGAATTTATGAGTCCATGAATCATGATAGTCAAATATATTAATGTGTAATGGATTTTAATTTGCTCCTCTGGAATTAGTTTTCTTTATTTTTCTGTAATATCAACTTATGCGCACTTCTAGTATTATTAAAAATTGCTTTCTTTTGGGTGGAGATGCAACCTTGATAGCTTCTGTGACTTCAATTAGCCCATTGAAAAACGCAAAAGGAAGACATTTGCTTAACCATGCAGAATTGTTGTGGCCTTCCCCCCCCTCCCCAAACCTTTATCAGATGTGCTGAAACCCGCTTAGAATGGGCTGCTTCTTCTACGATTGTTTCATCGTCACCTTAAAACTTTTTTCGGCTGTGATTGTTTCCTCTCTTTCCTACTCTTTCAAATTACTCTCTTTCCTACTCTTTCAAATTAAATATCCAGCAAATTGGCTAGCATGTAGGCACATGCTTTTGTAGACACATAAATTAAAAACGTTGACTAGCAGTCTAGCACATATAATTGGTTACATATGCATGCAGAGAAAATCTGTAGCTTTAGTGATTGTGTTGAATGCTCCTCGTATCCGCAGTCTCTGCTGGCTTTGACATTTTGTGCTGCTCCAATTTCCAGGTATGTTCACAACAACATATTCTTCAGTTTTGCTGTGGATGCGGACCTTGAGCAGCTGTCCAGGAAACGCATAGCTGATAATAATTTAAAGAGTGATAGCATAAGCTCAGTAAGCAATTCATCTGAGAAGACTTCCACCAATAAATTGCCTTTTTCAGCCACTAGAGTTCCCAGTGGGGACAAATCCAATGGCACAAGTACAGAGGATATTGGTTGTGCCATGGATTCGGCTTCTGATGTTCGTTCTGAGACACAGCTGGCTGAAAGTGAACAAGCCACCTATGCCTCTGCAAATAATGATCTGAAAGGCACCAAGGCTTACCAAGAAGTTGATGTATCGGGTCTGTATAATCTTGCTATGGCCATTATTGATTACAGGGGCCACAGAGTAGTGGCACAGGTTCGTATCAATCTGAAATATTATTTTTCCTCCTTCCTGAAATAAATTTCTTTCTTTCTAGAATCATCTTTTATTATGTACAGAAGGCTGATATTGGCAATGATAGTTTTATGGAGGTTTATAAGAGTATAGAGAAGTAGTAGAGGTGTGGTATGAACCTCTACTATGCTTTCATTGATATTTGAACAAAGGATTGTGGTTGACCACTACACCTTTGAAATCCTTAAGTTCCTTCCAAAGCGATTGAGGGATTGCTGTAACTGGAGCTACCTATCCAGCAAAACTATTTAATTACGCTGTCTACTAGAGGGTGAAGCCTTGGAACTTGGAAGAAGCAAAGGGAAACTAGAGGATGAAGCATGTGCAAAAAACAAAATGCTCTTTTGCTCTTGAGGGAAGCTAAAGTGCTAAACCCATAGGATCCATAGTTTGATGGTCCCCCAAGAGAGGTAACATCCTGGATGAAACAATCTTGATCATTGCACCCCTAAGCATCCAGAACTTTATCCGCGTCTCTATAACGATTAGAAACCAAAGATTTCAAGCCCGTCAACATCTTCCCAATCTTCTGAATCTCTAAAGTCTAAACTCTTGACAAATATGCCAAGGAGAAATGCAAGCATGATTGATGATAGCCAGTATACGTTTGAATCATATATGATATGCACTTGTACAAAACCATGGTCAGCACACTATCGAATCCAAAAAGGAGAGCATCATCCTCAGCTTTGAAATGAGTACTAATATCAAATTGCTGAATAAAGGCAAAAAAAATACGGCAAATGGAATCCCTAAATTACCACTGCTGCCACTCCATCCTGGCTTTTTACAGCTGTTAATCTCTGAACCTTTTTTTTATGGACTTCCTTTACAGCGTGCATGTTGTATTGTTTGAAGTTTAAATTTGACCTTAGTGTCTTACAAAGGGCAATTTGACTGGTTAATGCATTTTCATTTGTCAACTATTTGAATATTTTTTGTATTTGCTATTGGTGCTCTCTCTGAATCTTTCAGCGCTCTTAATTCAGTCCCCTTGGTTGTTATTCTGTTTTTTCTGATTTCCTCTTCTTTTTTGTTGGTATGTGTTAGACTTGGAGATGTTGCTTCTCTTCCTAATCTTTTTGCCCCACGTCGTTGTCCCTTGTAGAGTGTTTTACCGGGCATCCTTCAAGGTGATAAATCAGACTCCCTTCTGTACGGTTCCGTTGACAATGGGAAAAAGATTTGTTGGAAGGAAGATTTTCATTCCAAGGTGAGGATGGCTATTGATTTTGTCTTGTTGCGCTCGATCTGTTAGTATTGTATTTTTTAGTCATTTTTGTATCCAAATGACATCATTGGCCTTTCATGACAGAAAGTTTGCTTTGGAAATTAGAAATACATTATTACGAAGAGGATGACCTTGAAAGTTATGTCGAATATATTTCCTGTTTCTGATACATAAGAATAACACTACGAGAATAATATTATGGATTCTGAGTTGTTATGCAGTCAATCTCTTAGTGTTGCATCTTTGTTACTAATCTGTATATGATAACTGTCTTGGCTTATCATGTTAATGGACTCAAATAGAAATTTGAAAGGAGCGATTTCTATAAGTACCCTTCAATGCCAATTTATAAGGGGATTGTATTGGAAACTTGAAGAGTTTGGTGTGTGATAAGTATGTGGGTGGAAATTATCACAAATTCTTTTTATAGACAGAGCATAATTTCGTTAGATGTACAAGATCAAAAGATGAAGTAATTACTATTAGAAAATAAATGCATGTGAGAGCTTTAGATAGAATGTACTTATGAAAAGAAGAAGAAGAAAGCTTTAGAGAGAGTGCACTCTCCTAGTGCTGCTATTGGCACAATCTCTACCTACTCTCAGCATCTCGATATTTAATAAGTGAAAACATAGGAAATTATCGTTATGTGGTAGCAATGTGTTTCTTTTTGGGCTATGACTGACAATAACGTTTCATTTTTCCAATTCAATGGCGCCAAAAAACCGTCGTCGTACGGTTCCCTGCCAAGACAAACTATTTACTGGGCATCTCTCTTTGTGCTTCTTTCCAAGGGAAACTTTCCATTTGTGTGATAAGGAAGTGCATATTTGTTCATTACCTGGTAATAATTGTAGAATGCCGATTCTGACTTCCGGTGGTTTTCACCTGAGAAATCTTCTCTATATGCATAGGGCCCAGGATTAGTTTTGCTTCTGGGGCAATATACTTTATATGCTATATTTTTGGTTTCAAAACTGTCAATAATCTGGGCCTGCTACCAGTAATGTGAACAGTTGTGATAGGCCATCATGTGAAAAATACTCTTTACATTTATTTAGGAATATACTATTCACTTCTTGGCACAATGTCAATACTGCTCTAGCAATATTTGTTCTATGACTATCACCTGGTTCTCTGATGATTTCTGAGCCTTGTGTTTCCCTAGGTACTGGAGGCTGCCAAACGCCTCCATGTGAAGGAACATATGGTCTTTGATGGATCTGGAAATGCTTTCAAATTAGCTGCACCTGTTGAATGCAAGGGTATTGTTGGAAGTGATGACAGGTCATTGCTATCTTTTTGTTATCACCATGTTGAGGAATTTCTCGTTATGATAAGCTTGTTATTTATGTCATAATTCTGTTTGACACTTCCACATTTTGGGACTCTGCGGATTGCTTGCAAGATTTGATATTGGCTTTGAAGTTTGAAGTAGTGTAGCATGAAAGTGTCGCATCATTCATTGTGACGATTGATTTGTGCATTGTGAAGTCGAGGCATTGACGGATTGACATTTCAGTTCACTTACACGATGCATGTTGCAGTTTTATGTGCCTACTTTTCCCCCTGTAATGTTTTAAGATACAGACAACTGTAGTTCTGAACATTGAACTTTTGTATGCTTTGATGCTTAATATTCTTCTTCCTCTGAACTTCAGGCATTATCTCTTGGACTTGATGAGAGTCACTCCTCGTGATGCAAACTATACTGGTCCAGGCTCTAGATTTTGTATTTTGAGACCCGAGTTAATTTCTGCCTTCTGCCAGGTAATCTTGCTCTGTGCTTTTGTGAAACATGATTTTGACCTCCTTTCAGTGTATTCTAAAATTTCGTTATTGGCCCGATGGATAAGGCTGAAGCGGCAGAGAGGCCAAAAAATAGTTGTGAAACAAAGGGGGAGCTTCCTGGTTCCAGCGAGTCTTCTAATGTTAATGGTTCTGAAGAACTGGTGAGAACTGAGGCAGATACATCTCTGACAACTTCTGACAAACAGGTAAAGGTGTCATTCTCTCAAGTAATTTTAGTGATGTGCATTTGATTGTTGCCTAAAAGAACTCAGCAATATGGCTTGGGTTCATGCAGCACTGAATAGCCTAATGTTATTCTTAGAAGTTAATGTATCAACTTGAAATCAAACAGAGTGGTTATACTTGCATGCATACAGAGTTAATGTATCTATAATGTATGTCCTTTTGTATGCATCATATACGGTAATGTACGTGGGTGTCTACGTGTTCTGTAGTGATAATCGTTTAGGCAGATGCCTACATCACCAGATCATATTATTTTGCTTGAGTTACAAAGTTGGAAATATGGTGTCGATGGCTTCTGGCTATACAGAGGATACTGCATGATGAGGTTGCGTTGCTAACATGAATGTCGCATTGTTTGGAAAATCTTAATGAGATTCTCAGTGTCATTCTCTCAAATTTATAGAGGCCGTACTGGGAATGGGTTAGTCTGTATCCAGATAACTAGTTAACTCCAAAATGTGTGGACCATAGAGAGACTGTCATTAAGGTGCTGAATTCATTTTGGACACAGATCCAAATGGTGATGTATGTGATCCCTTTACCTCCCAGAAGTGTCAGCTCTCATTTTGAAAACATATATAGTAAAATGCTAACTGGTGGATAATGTGTAAAGTGCATTGGTATTTGCTAGAAGTGGATTGAAATCTGTGAATGTGTACTGATATCCACACAAATTCATATTGAACTTCTAACTTTTTTTTGGCATTGTATGAATGTTAACCACCGTAGTGGTCAGAAAAACTGCTGTTTTTAGGTTTTTGAAAACATGACCAATATAGTGTCTTGTAGGTTTTTTTTTTGGGGCTCTGGGAGACGGTGTCACGTCCCTTTAAGGAATTTCTTTGTTTTTGACTAGTGGGGATGGGTGGGCAATAAGTGAGATTTAAGATTGATTTTGTTGTTTTGTCTTGCAATTTTTATTCTCTTTTTTGGGGGACAAAATAAAAAAGCTTATTTCCCTCCATGAAACATAGAACGATGACGACTTTGAAAGCTTGTTTTTGTGCCCTCCCTCTCCTATTTGAGGATCCATGTAGCTCCCTAATCTTCTTTTAATTCTCCCTGCTTGTTAGATTTTCAAAATGCACAAACATCTCTTGGTCATGTATTTGCTATTATTCAAAATGCTCAAACACTGCTCGTAGACTTTCAAAGTGGTAATGATGGAATTTGTAGTGTGTTTTGCTTGTTCTCATATGAATTCAATCTACCCAAACGACTCTCAGTTATGCATTCACTGTGGTTCCTTTTCGTAGGATGTGTTAAAAGAAGGCAAACGTGAGGCTGCCCAAGAATGTGGTTCTTCATCCGTCAGAAATAGAGATATATGTGAAGAAATATCTTTCAATCCTAATGTCTTTACAGAGTTTAAGTTAGCAGGAGGTGAAGAAGTAAGTCTTGTATTTTTCCTTGAGACACATTCCATTCAAGTTCACGCTTATCTGCTTTTCATATTATAGCCATTTTCCTGGGTATTTATCAGGAGACTGCTGCTGATGAAGAAAATGTTAGGAAAGTTAGTCTCTATCTTAGGGACATTGTGCTTCCCAAATTTATTCAAGATCTTTGTACCCTTGAAGTTTCACCCATGGATGGCCAAACACTGACTGAAGCACTCCATGCTCATGGAATTAATATTCGTTATATTGGAAAGGTAAGTATAATCTGTTGATGAGCTGCATTGATTATCTGAATTGGATTCTGGCTCGTAAATTAATTGTTGGAGAGGTAACAGTTTTCCCAACTTGAATTGGAAGCGTAAAAGTTGGGAATGTGAAAATCAAGCCTGACTCTATATGGTCTCTTTCTCTGACTTTTTTTCGCACATCGAACGACTTCTCCAGGTTGCTGAGGGGACCAAACACTTACCTCATTTATGGGATCTTTGTTCCAACGAGATTGTAGTCAGGTCTGCTAAGCACGTCCTCAAGGTGAACAGCTTTTACCTCTTAAACTATCCTCTTCCTATGTGCTATGTACTGTCCGACGAGAGGGTGATGGATCAAATTGAAATCTTGTATGTGGTTCAGCTACTTTTACCTTTCATTTCAGATTGATACGAGCAGGGTATGCCCCTGCATTGCACGGAGAGTTACAATAAATTTTTATCACTTCGTAAAATTGTATAAAATCAATTTTTTTAATGTTCTCAAGACTCAATATTGCATAAAGAGATACAAAAAATGAACTTATTCATCATAGTTGTTGAAAAAAAAATGCTTCATGTCGTAAGTATGTATACATGAACTATCCAAGTGTAGTTTCTACAATATATTATGAAACTTCTTAATAGTTATTTAGCTCAAAGAGAGATGGTTGATTCAAAGTTTTCCTTATGGAAGTTTGATTGAGAAATTGGAGGCTAAAATTATTCTTTTTGTAATTTGATACTCAAATATACAACTATATATGAGTTCGAAGGAATTTTATTTCCTAGTTAGTGCCTAATTGAGAGTCCAAATTTTATAAGGAAATACTGCAGATATAATTTGGGAGATTTGACTTATCTTTTCATTTTTCCTTTTTTACATTTTCAGATGGATTTGTAGTTAATTCTTTTTCATACTTTCCTTTCATAGTGGAATTTTAGAATTTTCGGAAAGCTGTGGATGATCGTGACTGGCTTGCCTCGCCTATCTCTTTCTTACTTTATTCTTCTTCTTTCCTGTCTTTTTTGCTTCTGTTCGGTAATTTTTTGGAGCCTTGAAATTGTCTCCTAAACTCTGTTAATTGTAAAATCATTGCCTCTGTTTATTGCTAAATCAGTGTCTCTGTTAATTTTAAAGTCACTGTTACGGGATTGCAAATGTGTGATCTTGAAGTGTTCTCTTGTTTCACATTTGGTCAACTTTTATGTTTTGACTTTTGAGTCAGCCTCTTTAAAGATCGCTTAACTCATAATGCCCATTTGTATCTTGGACATTTCAAAATCTACAACTTGGTTTGCTGATCTACATGCAACTATTTGACTTGCGCTTCGCCCGCTCGGTTGATGTGCCATTGTAATGTAACCTATATATAGAATACAATAATAGTAATTTGCCTTGGTGACCCAGTTTTGGATATATCCGTTTTCCTTGTTGACTGGAACAGTGGAACGCCAACTAATGTAATTTGATATTGGTTGAGTGAATTTACATTATGTAATTTGATATTGGTTGAGTGAATTTACATTATGTCTGGGTTCCTAAACAATCACAGAAGAATATATGAACTTAACCCATGGAAGGTTCAGATGTTGATTGTTTACAAATCCATTCATCTTGGTCATTATCTGATGAACCTAGTTTCCTTTGTTCTTTTAGGCTGCTTTCGGTTGGAACTATCTACTGGCATTTTATCTCCTGCTGTGTCCAATCTGTTTTGTACTCGTTTGAGTTTTGCTACTCTTGCTTAATGGTGCTGCCTTCTAACCTCATCAGTGAAATAGGCTGAGTGATATATTGGCATATGCACAGCACCGACTGATTCTCCAACTCGTACAGGGCTTAGAAAGTGGCGCATGCATTTACCATCTCTACTTGGTTTTGCAGGATGTTCTGAGAGACTCAGAGGATCATGATGTTGGGCCTGCAATAGCTCATTTTTTCAACTGTTTTTTTGGAAATTGTCAAGCTACTGCTGCTGTAAAAGGTACTCCTAACGGGGTGCAGTCCCGAGCCCAGAGGAAGGTACACCACTATTGATTATGTCATTTATTCCTAGTCCACAATGGCCGTTGTTGATGTGCTTTGTCTTGTTAATTTTAAGTGCTTCTATGCTAATCCCAGGCTTAAGGATCCCTTTAATGCACATGCATAGGCTTTCATGTACGCATAGCCAATAAAAACTTACTATTTAGGGAGAGTTCATACTCTAAAAAATAGAAGTTGAAGATGTTGTGTTGTGTTGTCTAGTCTAGTTCAAAGAAAAATTCTTACCAGGGAGTTCATTTTCTAGTAGATTTGTTTGTTTATGGCATTCTGAATTGGGTTTGTGAGATTGTCATCTGAGAATTAACTTGAAGATTTACACGTGTGTAAATCCTGCAGGATCACGCTGGTTATCAAGGCAAATCATCTAGGGGCCATGGAAGGGGGACAAATGGAGGATATTCACGGAAGGAACAGTGGTCGTATTTGAATATTACGTCCAAGAGTTTGTGGTCTGACATTGTAGAATTTGCAAAAGTTAAATACCAGGTACTTCAAACTTGAGCATTTGCTGCTTAGATCCTGCCATTGACCTTTGATGGTCTTGTAATATTTCGTGATCGGAGCCTCATGGTCTTTATATTATTTTGTGATGGGTGCTTAATTCTCTCTGCAGTTTGAGTTGCCGGAGGACGCAAGATCACGGGTAAAGAAAATTTCAGTCATACGCAACCTTTGTCAGAAGGTAGCTTTTTCTTCCCTTCGTTGTGTTAATTTAAACGGAACTGGAAATCATTTATTGCCTCTGGTGGTTGGTAGATCTTTGATCTAAATGGGACTGATTTGTTGCCTCTGCCTCTGATTGTTTGGACATCTTGGATTTAAACGGATCTGGAAAATTTCAGTCATACGTGACAGGAGGTGAAGTAAAAGTTCATTTGCTTAGTGGTTTTGAGGAATAGGAAGTACGTGTTCTCTTTCTTTTTATAAGGTCAGGCAAAGATGTGTGGCTCCTCCCATGGAGGTGGAGAAGCAAATAGTGACTCTTGTGGCAGAGATAGAAGGCAGATGCCATTTGGAACCAGAAGGGGTAAAAAACCAGTGAGGTTCCAAGGAAAGCCAGGCTCTTGTTTTGAGGGGTCAACTATTGTAAGGAAACTCTAATTTTGGATTTTTTCCATTGCTTAGGAGGAACTGATGCAATCGATATTAATTAAGGCTGGCGTGGTTAAAGATTACGTTATAGGTGCTTTCAGAAACAAGTTAACCTAGTCTGACGGTCCTGCCACATCACTAAAAGACTGCTTGACCGCCAGGATGCCCCGTCCTTCACTTCAAAAAATTGTTAATAGAAGAAGGAACTGAAGAAGAATTTTGTAGGTAATAGACCGGTGCTTTAAATCTGTGGAGGGCTGTTAACATTGTGGCTATTGGGTCCTTCCTTGATCTGGTTGGAATTCTCATTGGGAGTTTCAGTAAAGATTGGCTGTCATGCATTAATTTCTGGTTTGGTTGCGCATGTTCCTCCACGAAAATCACATGCTTTGCTTATCAATTTACTTCAGTTTCAATAGCTCAATAAAATATCAACCCACAGTTTGTGGTTAATGGTGTATTTTTTATGCAAGTAATACAGGTATACTATACCGTATATGGAACTATGTGATGCCACAAATTAGTTGATTACTAACTATTAAATGTCGACTTGTCTTGCACTCTTTGAAAATATGCCATTGTTTTGTCTTTTCTGTCGTTTCGGTGTGTGAAAGTTCTCAGGCGTGCAAAATATGGGAAGTGAGAGGTTGTGGATGCTAGTTTGTGAACTAGTGTTATTATTTTCAACTGTCCACTATTTTCAAATGTCCACCATAGTTGTTTCAGCTCTGCAATTTATACCTTCTTCTTGAGTAGTTTTTGACACATCTATTTGGTGGTTTTCACAGGTAGGCATAGTCATTGCAGCTCGAAAATATGATCTTGATGTTGTGGCACCTTTCTCAACATCAGACTTTTTGGATGTGAGACCAGTAGTGAAGCATTCTATTCCAGTCTGTTCAGAAGCCAAGGATCTTGTAGAAACAGGAAAAGTTCAGTTGGCTGAGGTATGAACTGTTAGTTTGTTGTACTATCAGAAAGTTGGAAGTATTTTTCAGCAATTATGTGTGGAAGAAGTAAGAACAAAGTTGACCTGAAATGGAGGTGAAGCAATGTGTATGCTAGGGGAAATTGTCTTATATTTGATGAATTCTTTTGCAGAACTAAAAACCCTAGCAAATTCTTTTAGGGAAGTAATAGTTTGCAAATTGTAAATCTACGTGTTAGAATCATGAGTTTGTAATGGTTGCAGGGAATATATGCGATGACTTTTGGCATATAAGATACATTTTCAGTTGCATCAGAAGTCGACCCAACTACTAGGCACTAGGCAGCTTTAAGCCTGCATTTTTTTGCACCTAAACTTTGAAGGTGCATACTGTTTTGGCCTACATACTTTTTGGGGTGGTAGTAGAATGCCCCAGTGTCCCACAATGAAAATCTCTATTAAGAATGGAGAACTTCCTTGTCCAAAGGCCCAGCCAAAGAGGAAAAAAACCTTGTCGATAAGGCCTAGTGAGAAAGTTTTCACCCCAGTTGGAGCAACTTGTAAGGGTTACTTCTCCAAAGACCCAATAGTAGGGTCTGTACACAACACGAATTTTGATCACAAGAATCCAAGAGAGAAATATTCATGTGATTAGTATTTAAATGTAAAGAATTCCTCCTTGAGATTCCATCCTAGGCCTCTTTGAGGGTTGGTACTGTGTGGTTGCAGTAATTTTGAGTTTCCAAGTCGAGTAGGAAGAAATTTGATCATTAATTCTGTTGCACTTGTTCCAGGGAATGCTTACTGAGGCGTACGCATTATTTTCTGAGGCATTTACAATACTTCAGCAGGTATGCAATGCCAGTTCTTTTTCCCTTTGACTTTAAATTGTGCTACTTTGATTAATGATTGGTTTGTATCATAAACTGCAGGTGACTGGTCCAATGCATCGAGAGGTTGCAAATTGTTGTCGGTAATCATTGTCCTCTGCGCTAACCTATTGCCATGATATCTAATCTGCTTTACTTTCCAATGTTACAAAGTAGGCATTTTTGTTCATCAGCTTGGTACTTGAATGGCTGATCACAGAATGTAGCGTAGGAGACATCCCAGTCACTTGGGCCTCATTCCCCTTGTCAAAAGACTCCAGTTCAAGTCTCCTTAACTTGCCTATCAAAAAAGAGCTGATTATATCACTTGTCTTTGTATCACAAAATGTTTATCTCATAGACAAGTTATTTTCTTTTGATTAAGTGCTCAGAAGGCACAATCTGTGACACTATGTATAACAGTGTGGGAAACAATCCAGTGGGAATAGTGTGAAAGGTCTACCTCATTGATGGGAAACAATCGCAAGACTAATTGATTTGCCATTTGAGGCATATTACTGGGAGGAACTGGTTATCTATGATCTGCCACTGATGTTCCCACTTCCGATTGCAATAGTTATCTTGTAGACAAATTTTGTTTTGTGGAATTATATGACCGCTTATTTCTTGTGCTCATAAATATTATTATTCAAACAAATGGATGCTCAGAGAAACTAATTTTGAAGTTTTTTCTGTTCAGTTACCTTGCTATGGTTTTGTACCATGCTGGAGACATGGCTGGAGCGATAATGCAACAGCACAAGGAACTTATTATAAACGAGCGATGCCTAGGACTGGACCATCCTGATACTGCTCACAGGCACAGACTTTGCTTTTGTATTCTTTGACATATTTAATTGCTTCAGTGGGGTTATGTTGATGCACCACTAAATAAAGCTAGAACCTTTTTATTTATGATTTCTGAAACTTTGATTTTCCTTTAAATCTGCTAATCATCTCAAAATGGTGTCACACACACAAAAAAAAGAAAAGAAATAAAAGGAACATTGTCATAAAGGTTTTGACATTTATAAAAGATGTTGGCTTTTTGATCCGGAAAGTCTGCGGACACAGCAAAACTGTGCACAGATTGCGTTGTGGGGTCCATAACGGGTCCCACAAAAAATGATCCGAGCTGTTCATTATGTTTAAAACACTTTTTCAAGGGCTCCCGCGAAAAATCAGCTTCATACAATACCTATAAAGACTTGATCTAATCGTCTAACTTTTCATGATCTGAAAACTGGAAAGAAAAGTTAGATGATTAGATCAAGTACTTGTAGTTATCGGATTGAGCTGATTTTTCGCAGGGGCCCATGAAAAAATGTATTAAACATAATGAACAGCTTGGATTATTTGTGTGGGAGGCGTAATGGCCCCACTACGCAATCTGTGCATACTTTTGCTGTGTCAGTAGCAAGGTTCGTAATTTACTTTGCCTTGAGCCCGCCAGTGCAAAATTCCTCTAGGTCCGCCAAGGAATGACGACGTGTCAATAGGTGTTCTTTAACATTCATAGATCTCAGTCTCAATAATTTATTTATTACATTTGTACAGAAAGTGAAATAGAGTCGGAGGATGCACACTCTCTTCTCTCTCTCTCTCTCCAGTTTTTTCCTCACCTGATGTTAACCATGATGGTGTTACGTATATAGGAAAGACATGTTTCTACATCCATTCTATTCTCAGTTGATCTGCTGGCTACTGCAGCTATGGCAACATGGCTCTTTTCTACCATGGGCTTAACCAGACTGAACTTGCACTTCGTCACATGTCCAGAGCATTACTCCTCCTAAGTTTATCATCTGGTCCAGATCATCCTGATGTGGCTGCAACCTTTATAAATGTTGCAATGATGTACCAAGATATTGGAAATATGAACACAGCTCTTCGTTATTTGCAAGAAGCATTGAAAAAGAATGAGAGGCTTTTAGGCGAGGAACATATTCAAACTGCTGTTTGCTATCACGCTCTGGCCATTGCATTCAACTGCATGGGTGCTTTTAAGCTCTCTCACCAGGTATGTCATAGTATTACAATTTATGTGATTCATGTTCGGGTACAGAAACTTGTGCTTTTATAATGACAAAATAGGCTTCATTATGACAGCATGAAAAGAAGACATATGATATACTTGTGAAACAACTTGGAGAAGAGGATTCCAGGACACGTGATTCCCAGAATTGGATGAAAACATTTAAGATGCGTGAATTACAGGTAATGCCAGAAACTGTTTCTGCTTTTTTATTCTTCACTACTGCATAAAAGTTTTTTTTTTTCTTCTGCTTTTCTTAATTATATGCCTATGTTGACAGATGAATACACAAAAGCAGAAAGGTCAAACTCTGAATGCAGATTCTGCCCAAAAGGCTATTGATATCTTAAAGGTACTTTTAAATGCCCATTCTTCTTTTCACCTTTGATGGTGCAGCCCTTGATTGCTAGAGCTTTGGAAGCTTCGAGTGCCCAAGGGCCCAAGGCATGTGAAGCTTCATGTAAATTGGTTCAAATTTTGTCAGTTAATAAAACTAAATGAAACATCTAGATTTGTGAATATACACAAATCTTATATATTTTCTAGAAGTAAAAGTATAAGACATGGAATGGTTTCAGCATTCAAAATATTTTGAGATTCTCTTTATTGAAATGCCGGATCTGAATAGTTACAAGTAACAAACTATTTCTGTTTCTGACCATACTGAACCAAGCTTATTTTTCTGCAACAATTTTAGACTTCTTTTGTGATAAAAGATTTCTAATTGATAAATGTCAAAATCATTTTCTTTATTTGTATACTGCAAACTTATTTAATTGATACCCAATTATTGAGTTTGATTCGACTGCATTATGCCTTGTTTGGATGCTAATTTGGAAAAAAAAAAATTCCAACTTCAAAAACACTCATTACCCTTACTTCCAACCATTACCCTCATTTCTCTCTCCACTTATTACCTCTATCTCCAATCATTATTCTCTTATCTCTCTCTATCTCTCTCCACTCATTACCCCTTTGCCCAATCATTCTCCTAATTTCTCTCTCCACTCATTACCCCAAAAACCAAACTCAAAAAATCTCAAGAACCCATCCAAACAAAGCATAATGAGCATTTCAACTTGCCCAGAATTGTTTCACCTTTTTTTTTGGCTCGGTGAAAGTTAGTGTTAGACAAAGTTAGATTAGCACTTTATAGGAGTTGAACTCTTGATCCCCTTACTCCAAGCACCTATGTGCACCCACTGATGTCGTTGGGCCAAAGGCCTCTTGGGAATTGTTTCACTTATTGGTTGACTTTATTTTGTTGTAATGTGTTTATTCATTTTTATTTGTCTTTTAAGTATTCTGAGTTCGTAACTCCTCATGAGTTAAAATTTGATTAACAGGCTCATCCTGATCTATTGCATGCATTTCAAGCTGCCGCTGCAGCTGGAGGATCCGGGAGCTCTGGTCCCCCCGCGAACAAATCCTTAAACTCTGCAATAATTGGAGAGGCTCTTCCACGAGGTAGGGGAGTCGACGAAAGAGCTGCCCGTGCTGCCGCAGAAGTCAGGAAGAAGGCCGCGGCTAGGGGCCTCTTAATTCGCCCGCACGGAGTCCCCGTCCAGGCATTGCCACCACTTACACAACTCCTCAACATAATCAATTCAGGGATAAGTCCAGAGGCTGAAAACAATAACGAAGCCAGTGGAGCAAAGAAAGAAGCTAATGGCCATCCTTCAAGTGGTCCAGCAGATGGGCCAGAAGCCCAGCCAGAACCAGGGCAGCAAGATCAGGCTCCGGTTGGATTAGGCACGGGTTTGGCTGCATTAGATGCCAAGAAGCAGAAAATGAAACCAAAGTCACCGTGTGAAGGATTGAACTGAGAACTTACAGACGGGCGACAGAAGCCTGCCTTTGGTCCTCAAAGCAAGGGTATTGTGAGTTCTGTTGAGGGTAACTTGTGATCTCCCTGCTTACGGAAGTTTGGAGTGTCAAGACATGCCCGTTGGTGATATAACATTTGATTCTTTGAATAATCAATGCTCGGAGAAACATGATTTGGACCAGAGAGCATCGGTCAAATTTTGAAGAAAAGAGGGGATTCATATTTATGATGGTATAAGCTCGCAAATAATTAGTTGGCAAATGTAACTTATTTTTTGCTTCTGGTTTGCACCAAATCAGGGTTCTATGGATACCAAACCTGATAAGGTTCTTTTCAATCAATGCTTCATCATAATAATATTTTGAGCATACGAGGTTGCTTACTGTTGTGCTTCGGAATTTCTGAGTGAAGGAATGTGGAATGGTTTGTGTTGCACAGTGCAAAAGAGAAGCATGCCGTGATGGCTCCCTGCAACTTCAAATCAATGGATTTTCACTTGTGATCGTTATTTTCCCTTTTGAGCAATACTTTTGCCTTGCCTGAGAATCTGATCTTTAGCAGATAGTAGTATATCTTAGGTGGACAAATCTGGTTTTTCGAGTCTACTTTACACCCACTATGTTATAGAGTGTAATTGATGAGTAATTATTCTGTGGTCTTGGATGGCGGTGCTCTGACATTTTTTTTTACCACACCAGACCATTTTGCACAATCCATACACTTAGTACTGAGCCTATAGAAATGTAGTGGAAAAGAATGTTGGGTATCACGTGATAGTGTTCCAAGATCGCTGAATGATTACACTTAGTACTGAGCCTATAGAAATGTAGTGGAAAAGAATGTTGGGTATCACGTGATAGTGTTTCAAGATCGCTGAATGATTTTTTTTTCAAAGGGGAATTGCATTTCAGTGGGAAGAGGGGCAAACAAAAACAAACTCATGGACAAGTTATTGGGAAGAATCAAGTTGTAGAAAGGCGTACAACAATTGCACATACGTGGTATTTTAAAATTAGTCGGACAAAAATGCCTTTGTACCCAAACGTCATTTGCCATTGTGATGTCTAAGTCATAATTTTAATTTATTTTTTGGGAAATGTATCCTTTGCTCCTTGAATTGTTGTGACATTTTATTGCACTTTGTATCCAACGGATTGCGCCCAGCGAGGACAAGTTGTCATTGTGATGTCTAAGTCAAACTTTGAGGATCAGTTGGGTGCCATTGTGATATTTAAGTCAAACTTTTTATATTGGAAAATTGAAACATTACTCCGTGTCTCCGTGAGTAACATTCTTGCACCTTTGGTCGAGAAAAACTGCACTCTTTATGGAACTAAATTGCACCCATTTCTAAACAAGTGGACAATTTTACGTTAGATCATACTTTATTTTTTGAGAAATGTATCCTTTACTCCCTCAATCGAATAACGTTGTACCTTGTAACATTTTATTGCACTTTGTATGTAACAGATTGTCCCCAGCGAGGGAATTTTTAGGGCTTCACTTACAATGACTATATTCGTCAGTTCGGCAACCAAGTTCCATTTATGCGCAATTAATATTTTCCTTCCCATGCCAGGCGCAATTTCATAAAAACTTCTCCATGAGTATTAAGAGTTGGCAGAATAATAAGAGTTGGCAGAATAGTAACTTTCAATTATGTGAATAGTACCTGAATAGTAACTTTCAATTATATGCACCACCTAATACGTATGTGTGTAAGCTATAGCATCAAGACTAGGAGCAGTACCTTTTTGTGTTTGTATTCCCCTCCTTACGCCTATAAAAGGAGGGTTCACCCCATTGTACAAAGTAAGTCAGTTGAAGTAACTTAAAGCCAGTGTTCTATAATATCTTCCCTCTTGTTTTCTCTATTGCGATCCTAACCTACTTTGTGTTTGTATACATTTCTTTGCCCCTCTTTCCACTGAAATGCAATTCCCCCTTTTCCTAATTGAGGGGGATAATATAAAAATATTTGTTAATCCTACATCAAAACATCGCCAAAGAAATTAGAGTGAGCAACCCACCGAGCAAGGCTGAAGTGTGTAATAAAGGAATTGTTTGGATTACATACCAAATACTACCATTTTTAATAAATAGAATGCAATTCA